>CM035411.1:23996099-24003599 GCA_020310875.1 Ceratopteris richardii
CACTACCATATGAGAGTTTGGATAGATCAACATGTAATACAAGTTAAAAGTTGTTAGTTCTTTAAATTGAAGTCCCCAACACTTAAAGGATCGCATAATCTTGAATCTAATCTCCACTTTGACCCCCAGAATTTGATAAGGATGTTCTATTTTGTTGATTGTAAATTCCAATAATTAGCTTCGCATACATCATTTTTAAGAATCTCACTTATCATGTATGCATGCTAGTCCACTCTATGGGTGGTGATTGTTCATACACAACTGCCCATGCCTAGCTATTTGTGAAATGCCACTACCACTATTTCCTATTCCCCATCTAGAGAGGTCTAGTTCATGATTTAAGCTCTACTTCGAGACTGCATGGCTAAACAATGCCATCATCATTGTACTTGTTAATAAGGACTTCTACTACATCTATTCGCTTCTCATGTACGTGCTTTCTTACAATCATGCCCTCGTGTGCATAAACCTTGGTCCATCGAGAAGTTTGATTATTTAAACTTATATATTTTGGGATAGCTTTTGGTTCCCTTTGAGAAACTTAACCTAGTCTTAAGTCCACTTGAATGCAAAGCTTCTATTTCTTTTTGCATCACTTACTTTCAACTGGTTGCTTGGTCACATGGTTACAACCCTCATCGTCATCTATCGACATAATGTTTTATGAAAGAAACATAATCAAGCAATGGGTTTACATTCAACAAGATCATCAAATTTTCATACATAATTCAATATTCATCATCTACATGGAAACTCCACTAGATGGAAGTGATAGACAAACGGAGTACAACACATAATTGTTCAACATCATAAATAGGTTCTTGATGAAGGGAAACTTCAAGACACAAAGAAAATAATTGGGTTCTAAACAAGGAGAGGGATGCATGTGAGCCTAAAGAGTAGAGTCCTACTCTCAACATCATCGCATGGCCGCCCATAACCATCAAGTCAAGCCTAGTAGGACCTCAAAAGGGTCATTTTAACCACTAGTTGATGAATGTCTTCAAGCCTCGCACCATACATCATCAAAGGCAACGCTATTTTTAGTATATTTACCTCACTGAGTACAACATCCTAATTGATTATAACCCTTTCAAATTCATTAGCCATATTTATAGCCCACTTCACCTTTAGAGTGTCCCTAGTTGATTCTTCTCGTTCACTATGCATCTTTTTCATTAAGTCTAACATGAACAAACGCATCATATTGAAGTGTAAGTGTTCACCAAAGCTAAACTGATTGAAATGCAAACTTCCAATGTTGCACGAGGCTGACAATTCTACTACGACACAAGGCAAATCAAAACCACATGAAAGCTTTGCAGAAATTACACATCAAACCCCTCTCACATAAAGTTTTATTGCACCTTTCTACCACACCACCGCGTAGGTTGTAAGGGAGGATTAACCCCCATTCTCACAATTTATTTTTGAATACCCATTCAAATTCTTTGCATATCGACACTTCAACTTTCTACATGTTAAGATAGTAGTCACAAGTCTATGGAACATTTTAAATTTAACGATCATCTCTCTTTTTATTTTCACAAATAAAACCAAAAACTTCTTAGAAGCCATCAACAAATCTAACAAAACATCAAACACCTCATAGACCCAATGGGCATGTTATAGACATGGAAATGAACAAATTTTGAAGGTTGCATTGTAAGTGACACACTTAACCATATCCGAAATCATTATGCAAATCACACTATCTTTACCTTCAGGCTTAGGCAATAAAACATCATTTCTTCTCTAGCTCTGAAGGCGCAATCTGTTCTACGAAAGTTCAAAGTACCTTTATCACTACATGTACCTCTCCATGACATGCCACCAAAATTTGTGTTACAACAGTGTATTTTCATTCGAACATCAAGTTGTGCAACACGATCTGGGGCCCCTTATTATTTAAAGCGTATTAATCTGTAGTTGTCTCCATGTAAAGTGGAATAACACTCCATGTGAGAAGTCGCATGAAAAGATACAACTACCAAACACCGATATACCAAGTTCCAACAATGATTGTGAACAGTGCATCCATGATATCATCCTTCGTCAGTTTGATGTCTGTGTTCATGCTATGCAAAGGCATCAAAAGTGGACAGAACAGTCGATACTACTTTTTTCACACACACTTGATAACTCAATGGCCACAGTGGATGCTTCATTGACCAGCATGTCCTAAGAGCTAGCTACCTTGCGCTAAATTTCTCACTTGTGATAGATCCTTAATCGTTTCTTCTAGTAGTACCTGCAATCTCACACACACATTGCTTGACATTGCTTCACTCAATTTTATCAATCTTGCAACCGTTTATTTCGTCAGATTAGCCTCTATCTTGTCAGCTGGTTTACAGAATTACGGCACAGAAAGGGCAAGGTGGATATATAGTTTCTAGGGCCTTTGTACTCCGCAGTTTTTGAAAAACAATTCTGCCAATCCAGCTAATAGAGTTACGGCACAGAAGGAGCAAGGTGGATATATAGTTTCTTGGTTCTTTGTCCTCCCCATTTTTATCAAAAATTATTCTGCCAATCCTTCAAAACTTCTCATATATGCTCTCATGTTCAATGCACTCATAAAGTCTACTGTTACTGCACTGAACACTCATACATTAACCAATGCAATATGTTTCCACACACAAAAATCAAACTCAACAATCTTAATGAGAACCGGAAGTGATACCATGCCTTGAGCTTGTTACATGATACATTCCTGCTGTGCATTGTACACCCATCTTTTGAAAAAACAAACCTCACTCCGACTCCGCTTTCTCAAATCCAAGAAGCAACATATCCATGGACGGGCTGCTAAATGAACCGTGTCAAACAAAAACTAGGAGTCCATGGTTCGCTTCAACTGTCAGTATACAAAAAACAGGATGCTTCTAGACTCAGTCGTGTAATTGCATATTTGAGAATATTTCCTACACTTTTTTATAGCAGTCAAAAGTAAATGCAGAATATTGATAAATGTTAGTAATGTTGTGAAATCTGTCTTCAAAGGTGTCATCTATATTAACTGACTTCCTGATATATATAAAAACTGATCATGTAAATTAATAAATGACGATAACCAGCCCCTTAAACATACACCCAGCTTCCCATATAACAGCAATCATTTTACCACATGAGAAAGCCACTACCATCTTTCAAGTTGTCCTTACCTCAAAAAATTGACCAGTCAACTATTTATGAACCATTGGGGTCCATTTATATCATGCAGCCAGCAAGTGAATTCTTGATTCAGAGGATACAACAAATCTTAAATTGGAAAAGATTCATAAAAATGTGCAGATACTCAAAAGTATAGTCCACCATTGGCATTCTTCAGCATTGCAATGGTATACACTCAGTGTCATCTCTAATACAAAAACAAACTGTCAAAAAGGGCTATTCTTCATTCCATACGCCCTTTATTTCTTTTGACCATCAAGAATAACAGGAAGTTTACACCCCCATATGTTTTGACTACATAACAAGTTTCCACATTGAGCCAAGATCAGATGGAGATGACATCTCTGTACAGAAGGGATTTCTTTTTTTCAAATGAAACACAAGGGGAAGGTTGAAGAGCGCCTAACCAAATGGATATTTATAGAGAGCTCTGAAAAAACCCATTTGCCATCAATCCCAGATGCTTCAAAATGATGTTACATAATCAGACGCACATCATAGAGACCTCTGAAAACCCTTTGCCATCCTTTCTCAGATGCAGAATGATGCTCATAATTCTCTTTGTAGGCTTATCTGCTCCATATAATATGTTCCCTATATTTTTCCTGTCACAAAAATATACCAAGCTGATTGATGCTACACTCCAAGTTCATATCAGATCTAAAACTTCTCTCCACACTGCCTAGAAGATAGCAAATGAACCCTTTTCTGGCATGGCAAAGGCACTCCAAACAGTCGAGGTGGACTTCTTCCTCCACCCCGTTTCACAGCACCAGTTTGGCTTCCCTCTGGTAAGAGAAGCTGCAACTCAAGGTTTCCTCCAGACAAACCATGGTTAGAAAGCTCTCCATCTGACCCTGCTTCCATGGGAATGTCAAAGACATTCTCTTCCTTTTTGCTGCTACTACCATCATTCAAGGAGCTGCTTGTATGTATCTCCTCTAATACTCCACCCTTGGTTTCAAGAAATCTTGCGATTGAGCTTGGATACTCTATTGTACCCTTGGCTTGCCTCTCGATATATAATAAGAGATCACTACATAATCTTCGCAAGCATGAAAGCTCAGAAAGAAGTAACATGTTTTCCTTCTTCAATCGTTCAGCTTCAACATCTTGCATGCATGCAAATCTTTCCCTAGGTGGTGATGAGGGTGGCGAAGAGCTTGAAGAAGTTGCTTGCTCGCCTGTTGATGTGTTAGGTGATCGAGCTTGTATGGTTGGAGAAGAACTGACTTTAGATGTCATCATCACCGTCTTGCGGCGATGTATGTCAACAAGTAGATGTTTGCTGCCTTTTTTGAAGAAATCATTTGTGAATTCCCATCTATCCGGTACAATCTTTCGAAACCCCTGACAATTCAATGAGGGTGTAGTTCAGTAATTATACAGAAATCATAGTTTCTTTACAGGTATTGGACCTAAGCCGAATCAATTAAACCTTAAACTTGATGTATCTAATAACCATGTTGCTGGTCACAAGTACACAAGTACAACTCAATAAATCTAACCAAAATAACTTCTCAACTATAATTCATCCTCCCAAGACACTACATGATCTCATGAAAGTTCCCTCCAATCATCTGAGAAGTCTAAATATTAGGTATACCAAAAGTAGGCATCGTTGATGCATGGTGTGTTTGTTCAATCTGAACAAGTTTCACAATGCATTATCAGTAGGCTTAACAACCGCTGCATAGGAAAAAAAATACCAACAGTTGCTGGCCGAAAAGAATATGACTAAAGCTAAATACTACCTGGCCATTGATTCTGGCTGTTTTATGAATCATAAAGCCAACGTATGTTTGGCTTTTAATAATAGTCACTTCCAAGTTCCCATACTAATTCAACTTCCTCTAGACTCCTCCGCACTGATATGAACGCCAAGAGGTATTTTAATTGCATCTGGAATATCTATTATTAACTGCTGTATTGCAAAATTCTGAATTTCGGTGTTGGTGATGACTATAAAATGTTTTCAGACACCTCTTCTATTCCAGAATCCATTGGTGACAGCACGAAAGCATATGCAAGCATCATGACCATCAAACACATGTGCTAACAAACTAAGAATCCAATGCTGCAATGCCCTCTGCAGCGTTCTAGCAGGTTCATAAATACCAGATAAGTTGTGCATCTCAGAGAAACGATTATGCATTCACTTTTCCTTAAAAAAAAGATAAGATTCATTGCCAACAAACTCGTTTCCTCTTTCATACCAATCTAGGAGTTTTGCAGCAACGCAATTCATTGCAAACAGTTCACACTTCACAACTTCACAGCACAGCCCTGTTCACAATGCATTGCTTACCATTCAACTTCTTTCAAGGAAAAAAACTCAAGAAAGGATCAATATTTCCAAAAATCGGTACCTTCTGAGGGGGAATCAAAGCAGTTCCCTTGAAATACATTGCGCGAAGCTTCTCAAAGGTGGCCTAACAATGGTAGAGATTAAAATGAGGTAGAGAGGAAGACAAAAAAGAGGGCCAAAGTCTAGGAAGAGCTTCAGCCTTGTTCTCCTTCGGATTTTGTATTTCTGACATAAATTATCTCTTCCATATGTCTCCTATGGAAGAGGTTCAATGCTCACATTAACACTTGATCTTAGCACAAATGATCTTGAGCTGAGACAATTAGTATCAAAAAAAGTATCATATTCTTCCTTTATGCTTCACCTAACCTTTTGCATTTCTAGGATCAACGTTTGATCATCCACGTAAGTCCCCACCATTCTTTCCTTTTCCAAATCTATTTAAAAAATATTTTACATTACAAAGCAAATAGTAATGACAATCCCATGAACATAGAGAATGCTTCTCTCAATATGATTTAGAAAACACATCCAGATACCATACGATATTGGAAAACAACTTTCATCATGATAATTGTCCATTGACATTCAAATTCCTTGGACTATGATATCATGATGATATCCTCTTTTGGATCTACTACATGCTACGATGTTTAAAGATTCAAAAATCATGTGATAGTTCATCAGTCTTGGTAGAAGTACATCATTGTCCTTATTTATCTATCCGCTCTAGTCTCTAAGACTCTGATGATTGATGCATGATTCTACTTAGGATTGGATAGCACAGGCTTTGATGATGATCTATAAAGTCATTGTGTTCACGACTTTACTTTCGAAACTACAAGATTTCATGCTGCGTTAAACATCTAACTTTTGGCGTTTGATGAAATTTTCAAAGTTCAAGTTCATCCTATTCTCTCAACAATGACTCCATTCCTGTCTACATTCAAAATCTTGACATCTAATTGCATATTTTCAATGATTTTAAAGTTCCATTCAACATATATGGCATGATATGTTATAACTCTAAATACTTGGAAAGACCTCTAAATCTTCTTACGGTGAAATTCAACCACTTCGGGTTGCAACCCAATCACATTGCGGACACATTGCCAACATTGTTGTGAGTCTGTTGCTGACCACACTGACACTTACTCAATTTGCACATCCCATCCAAAGTTATGTTGCTTGCACTTATCTTTCCCTTAACGAGAACAGGAGAACAAGGGGAAGACAGGAAGGGAGATATATTTTCCTTTTTCTTTTTAACAAGAATGAAAGAAATATAAGGAAAAAAAAAAATTAAACAACCGAAGACGACCCACATGCATCTTCAACCTTGACAGTTACAATGGAAGACGACCCACATGCATCTTCAACCTTGACAGTTACATCGGAAGGCGATCCACATGCATCTTCAACCTTGACAGTTACAACGGAAGAAGACGACCCACATGCATCTTCTGTTGCTCACTTAGCTAATTAAACAACGGAAGACGACCCATATGCATCTTCAACCTTGACAGTTACATTATCAACAGAAATTAGCTAATTGAACAACAGAAGATGACACATGTGCATCTTTAACCTTGACACTTACATTATCAATCTTGTTGAAAAGTATTAAGTTTCCAGTGTTTGTCAATCTCCGGTGTTTGTCAAGATTAGCTGAAAATCACACTACCACGTGACCATTGCACAAAATATAGTAAAACAATCAATTTTAACTAAACCATCTCCAATCACTAGGACTTTTCCAATAACAATACCAAACATTGCCCCTCAACCTTATGTAGCAATAGAGCGAATTCGAGAAGTTAGAGTACTAAACTTTTCACTGAAAAGAAAACTGCAATGAGAAAAACACCTCTTTTGTTTTGTGTGAGATTGCACCTTTGAGCCTCAATTGATAACCTTCTGGTACTTCAATCGATAAATAATTGTCATGATCTATTGCATTTGCACATATTTTATTAAAAAAACAATTTTAACTTTCCGTACACTAAAAGAGAACT
>CM035411.1:24021099-24128599 GCA_020310875.1 Ceratopteris richardii
CTCTGTGTGTGTCTCTGTGTGTGTGTGTGTGTGTGTGTGTGTGTGTGTGTGTGTGTGTGTGTGTGTGTGTGTGCGCGCGCGCGCGCGCGTATGCGCGCCCCGTGCGTGGGGCATGTGAGATATGTGGATGAGGGACTCCAAACAACTTCGAACTTCCACTAGGAATTCCAACATGACAAACGTGAAGACGCAAGAAAAACATAGCTTACGTAAGTGTTTAATTGCCGCACGAAGCTGGAGAAATTGTTATGCTTAAAGTGATTCGGCAAGATGTCTTTCGCAAAATCAGCAGGACGCCACACCACGAAAGTGCTTCCGTCCTCGTTCCATGAAATCACATCGTCTGTTGCAGGGTCATCAACAAGTTGATAGGTCTTGTTGAGGAATGGAGCAGGCATTGACCTCTGGAAATCGTTGGACGTCGGATTCTGACCATCATTTAAGGATGATCCGTTACTCCTGGCATTACTCTGCGCTACAGAGCTGTCTTTCCCCATATAACGCTGAAACCCATTGTTTCGATTAAAAACTTCAGGGACGGAAGGAATTGCTCCAAATTCTCCCTTGGGACCGCCATGTACACGGACGCTGTTGTCATTAGCCTCCTTTTCGCCTTCCATAGACATGGATTCATTACAAAAACCACTGATCGGGGATTCCCCATTTTCATCATAGTCTACTTCTTGCTTCAGAGCAAGTGCCAAATGCTCCATATCATTTCTTTGACACAGAAGAGCGCAGCTACCCAATAAAGCCCAACCAGAACCGAGTGCTTCAGATCACGATAAGCGATAGGGCGGCCGAAACGACCAAGCATATGCGCCGTAGCCTGTACAGGTCAAACAGCACAGGTGGGAAAAGTTAATCTGCATATGAATTTGACGCTATAAAGACAGAATCGAACACGACAAGCAAGTTCTGAGAAGTTCATCATGGAAGATGACGTGCAGAAAATTGCGTTTAGAACCTTCTAGAGGCCTCTATGCCTTTTTGGCCTCTGATCACCAAAGTCCTCTCAGAATCAGAAACGAATAACGAATATTGTCGTCTCCAATATGGAGACTTTTTAATTTTAAAGAAAGAATCTAAGATACGAAACACACCCGAATGAAAATATCTACAAGTAAGATTCCAAAAAAGGTAAAGGGAATCAAAAATGACCCCTATGGCACACTCCAATGGATAAATAATTAGGAAGTCTAGTGTTTCTAGAAGCTTTTAGGCATTGAAGCCTCAAAAGCATACTTGAGTAGTTGGTTCAAAATAGTTTGCCACCTTTAGGTGGGGTGAGGGTTCAATCCCCATGGGTTACACTCACAAGAGAGCTCCTCATCATTGTGGTGAGATGAAAAAGGTGTCCTTCAGGGACATCTCTCACTAGCTTTTGGGTATTCATGGTGGACATTGTTGATGATAGCGAGAGTCGTGTTTGTTGTGCCAGTGCATCATCAAGTTCAAACTAGTGGCCTTGTTTGACATTAAGGCTTTCCTTTCCTAGTTCGTATACTTCACTGCTGAACATGTCCCCTGCTTTGTGGGATTCGGGGGTTCCCATGGGCACTAGTCCCATTCTCTTGTAACTTCTTTCCATTATTTTAATTAAAGTCAGGGAGAATAGGCCAAGGCCGAACTTCCTTTTATTTAAATAAAAAAGATTGAACTTCTCTTTTTCAAAATAAAATGATACAAAATTTTTCTTTTAAAAAATCTTATTAATAATAAATTTAAAGTAAGAAGATAAGTCTATTGTAATTTCTTGAAAATAGAGTACGGTTCCTTTGTGCCCCACCATAAACATGTAGGATTTTAGAGCATTCATAATGTTACATCCATCAGGAAGATTGCCTCTTAGTCTCTTCATTGTATGCATGATGTACTTGATATAGGTGTATGAGACTTAGTAGATGGAGAGAGTCTTTACTCCCTTTGTATTCATCTATGGTTTGTCCATGATTAGCTTTGAGGATAAGCCTCTTTTCCAATCTTCGAGGCATTTCTTTCATCCATTCTCTTTCATTCTCAAAAGATGGAGAACCAAATATCTTCTTTAGAGATGGAAACATCTTCTTTTGAATCGCGAAACACTACATGAGTAGGCCAACTTTAAAAAATATATAGGATTGGAAATCTACTAGGCCGACTCATTTAAAAAAATGATTATAAATTAGTATTTTGTCTTATATGGGAACTTTTTCTTTAAAGCAACTTTGAAAGTCATCAAATATACACCAAACACCCCCGTGATGAAGGAAAAAAATAATTAATTATTAGGGTTTAGAAGTGTTAAATATAATCCATGCCTCAACCTCATTAAGTACCATTATTCTTTCATAATACTCTATTTTGCAAGGCTTTCATTATGAGAAAAAGTCACATGAGAGTGTTGGGCATTGGTAAGTTTCTGACTATGAGATAGATGGGGTCAAGAACCTACCATGGATGCTTTAGATGATCTTTGTGAACCTACTTATTTGTTAGGCAAGGCATAGATCTTCCTTCACGAGTGGTGGGGGAGGGGTAATGACATCTCCCTTAGGTAGGGGGTTTGGGAGATGGTCCACCCCCTCGGGTCGACAGTACTGCCTCTCAATAACCCCAAACTTGTTCAAGGTACATCTTACCAAACCTATAAAAAGGCCACATGGTTTAAGGTTTATAGTGCATGAATCCAGTGCTACCCTTGTGCATAGTCTATCGCCAATAGCGATCATGAGCCCTTCATCTAGAGTTTGTTTGGTTCACCATCTAAGCTCCAACTATGGGAGCACATAGCTAGATGACACCATCATTGTATCTTACTTAAACTAATAAATTTTTTTATTCCTTGTATTATCTCTTTTCTGTTGGTTTTCGAGCTAGATCCTAGTGTACTATATCATACCATATTGTCTTTCATGGTATCAAAAACCTACAACAAGAGTAGTAGTCTATACAAGGCATCTTCAAGCAGTTCAATGATTGCTCAAGTAGTGTAGCTTATGGAGGAAGTGGTTCTATGAACAAAGTTCTACGAGGAGGGCAAACACTATGGATTCTTCGATTAATTGTTACTGAAGAAAAAGTTAATGGTATGAATTATACATTGTAGAAGTTTAAGATAACAAGAATGTTGGATTCTTATGTCATTTTAGGTACTTATCGTGAACCAAGGGAACCATTGATCCCCATAACCTTGGAAATGTGATCCCTTGAACATATGTCTTATGGGCGTGGAAACACAAAAATGCGACTGCACTCTATGCATTGATTACTAGTTGTACTCACTATGTTTTCACGTGGATTCAAGATACTTCTAAAGCTTCTAAGCCTTATGCATTGATTACTAGTTGTACTCACTATGTTTTCACGTGGATTCAAGATACTTCTAAAGCTTCTAAGCCTTGGAACATACAGATAAGGTTTCAACCCTTGAGATTTGAAAACTTTTGTGCCTTGCTTCTTAAGGAGAAGCTTAAGCTCAAGGCTCAAGAGGGAGCAACTAGCAAAGGTACCAAGAATAAGGACAAGCAAAAATAGAAGGGCCATAAGAAATTCCAAAGAGAATGCTTCCATTGTCATGAGAAGACGAAGAAATCCCAGAGAGAATGCTTCCATTGTAATAAGAAGTCCAAATAGTTGTTGATTGTCATAAAAACAAGTGAGAGAAGAAGAAAGGAAGCTAGACAATTGTACAGCATCGGTTGTCAGCTATGGCGAACTCTATATAAGGAGACCAAGGTGGCAGCGGGCCAGTCGTGACTCTAGACTACTTGGACCATCTTCTGTTTCTCAATCGTACACATGACTCAACTTCACCGAATTTGGACAGCAAAAACAGACTCGTAGAGAACCTAAAGAAAGTAATCCGAACAGATAACAATAAGTGATCAAAAAATGAAATTTTATATTATTCAATGAGGGAGAATTACAATCACATGAATCCACCAATATCCTTACACAATTTCAAGTTCACAGAGACCTTTCATCCAAAATTTTATACTTCTCAACATTTCACCTTTACCAATCAGGACAGAGTAGTAAAGTGATACAGATGCTTTAGTAAACTCTAGTAAAGTGATACACATGTTTGTGTTTAAGATGGATGACGTCACAATTTCCATCTCCGTTTGAACCTTGGTATTCTTCCCACCACTGCCAGAACCATTATAGGGCCGGAAGGAAGGAAGAATATTTCTCTATCTCTGAGTCCGTGGAGCGGAAGTAAAAGCCCGTTGAACCTTCTTTTGCCTGTCATCTGCCAGTTGCTTCTGACCCATCCTACTGTAAGAATCACCACCTCGCCAATCCCTGACCTCCCATAGTTCTGTGATGATGCACTGGTACTCTACATGTAGACCTTCGATAGTTTCCAACCACAATAGCCTTCAAGCTCGAGGATCCAGGTTCGGTAGTTGTCTTCTTCTACTCGATGTCGATGCCAAACTTCTCTTGTTGTTGTTCCTCTAGTGCAGGCATCATAGTCTATGTCATTATACTCAGTCATCAATCATCATGCATTGTTGGCATGGTCATCTTCCTCCTCAACACCATTCGCAACTCCTCTAATCCTACCAGAACTATCAACTATACTAACTCACAATCTTCACCTTCTCTCCTGCATCACTGCCCATCACCATTCTGAGCTTTCCCAAACCTTCTACTTTCAACGATGTTCCCTTTACTCTATGATTTGGCTTCATTGTTGCCTCTTCCTTCATCCTCACACTCTATGTCATGAGGAAGGAGATAAGGAAGAGAGCTCACACACACTCTCTCATAATCAAAGAGAAGCACACAGTCAGATTGAGGCAAGGAAGAATGATCTTCTTCTTCTAATACATAAAAAGGAATGTATAATAATGACCTAAAAACAAGAATACAACTACTGCAATATATAAAGACTACTACATAAGGAAAAACCTAATGTCCACGAATGAGTGAGCTGGCAAGAAACAAATGTGCCATCACTCTTGATAGATAAATCTAATAAAGCTCAATGAAGTGTCCCTGACATATATCGGCGTGACCACTGTACATGTCAAAGAAATGAAAAAGTGATACGTGTCATCCTAGATCATCGCATGTTGAGCTTGATATCTCAACACTCCCCCTCAAGCTCAACGCCATGTCCTCTAATTCAAGCATCTTCGGAAACTTCTTCAACTTCTCTACTCCAAGTGCTTTAGTGAAAATATCAGCAACCTGCTCATCTGTTCTCACATAAACAAGATCAATATCACCTACTAATACCTTCCCTCTGACGAAGTGATAATGTACCTCGATATGCTTTGTTCTAGCATGAGAAACAGGTGTTCCGTGCTAGTTGTATGCTGTTAAGATTATCACAATAGATGATGATAGGCTTTTGCACTTCCACACCTAAATCTGCAAGTAGCATCTCCAGCCATGATGCCCCACATGATGCCATTGCAACACCTCTATACTCAACCTCTGTACTCAACAAAGCAACAGTGGGTTGCTTCTTGCTGCTCCATGTAATAGTTGCACGTCCAAGTGAGAATAGAAAGCCACTAGTAGATCTTCTATCTAGAATACTACCAGCCCAGTCTGCATCAATGTATCCATGAATCTGCAAATCTACACTAGCTTCATAAAACAATGCATAATCCAAAGTAGCACTCACATAACATAGAGTGCGCCTGAGAGCATCCAAATGTGGCTTCCTGGGAACCTACATAAACTGACTTTCAAGTCCAACAGTATAGCTTAGATCAAGCCTTGTAATTGTGAGATATGTAAGACTTCCCACAATTTTCCTATACATAGTAGCATTTTCCAATGCTTCACCTGATGTAGTATCCAACTTCAAATTCTGATCTAATGGCATAGAAATTGGCTTACAATCAGCCATACCATACTTTTGCAGCATATTCAAGGCATATTACATTTGTGACATCCATATACCTATGTTTGTATGTATAAACTCAATGCCCAAGAAGTAACGTAGCACACCAAGATCTTTCATGTCAAATTCCTGCATAAGAAGTTGCTTTACCTCTTTAATGCTTTCTTCATTATCACCACCTACAATCAAGTCATCAACATAAATAGCCACAATTGTGATGCCATCATCACCCTTCCTTGCATATAGTGAATGATCACACATAGAAAACCCAATGGTGGTTAAGTTATCAGCAATTCTTTCATCACATGCACGAGGAGCTTACTTTAGCCCATACAAAGCCTTTTTCAACTTGCAAACATATTCTAGATGCTTTGAATCTTCATATCCTTGTGGTTGGTCCATGTATACTTCTTCCTGTAACTCACCATGTAGAAAAGCACTCTTCACATCCATCTGATGCAAAGTCCATCCTTTTGTTGTAGCTAATGCAACAAGTGTTCTGATAGTAGACATTTTAGCTACAGGGTTGAATGTTTCCTCATAATCAATGCCATAAGTTTGTGCATATCCTTTTGCTACCAAATGTGCTTTATACCTGCTTATGTACCATCAGCATTGTGCTTTACCTTGTAAACCCACTTGCAACCTATGGGTTTCTATCCTTGTGGCAATGGAACCAGCGAACATATTATGGATGCTTTGAATCTTCATATCCTTGTGGTTGGTCCATGTATACTTCTTCTTGTAACTCACCATGTAGAAAAGCATTCTTCACATCCATCTGTTGCAAAGTCCATCCTTTTGTTGTAGCTAATGCAACAAGTGTTCTGATAGTAGACATTTTAGCTACAGGGTTGAATGTTTCCTCATAACCAATGTCATAAGTTTGCGCATATCCTTTTGCTACCAAACGTGCTTTATACCTGCTTATGCTACCATCAGCATTGTGCTTTACCTTGTAAACCCACTTGCAGCCTATGGGTTTCTTTCCTTGTGGCAATGGAACCAGCTTCCATGTACCATTTCCATAAAGTGCAACCATCTCCTCATCCATAACTTTTTCCCAATGTGCATTTCCAATTGCATCTTCAAAACGAGAAGGTTCAACATCTTGTATTACCTTTGTTATGTAGGCACAATGACGAGCCATGTAACTATCATATGTCAATCATTGCACTGAATCCACATCCTCCTAGATCTTCTTGGCCTTGGGTAACTTCTACTTGTAACTCTGCATGTGAATCTCTTACTCCTAGAGTCTTCACAAAGGGCAATCCAGACTCCTCATCAAGACTCTTTTATGAACCGCTTGAATCTCCATCAACGTGTTCAAAACCTGCACATGTTTTATGATGAGCAGAAAGCTTTTCTTTACCTTTCTTGGATGTATTTGATGAATTTGCTGGACTGAAATTTCCACGCAATCTTCCACTCCATGGATTTGAGTTGGAACTATTGCTTGGTGATGCATCTGGTCCACTCAAACTTGAGATTCTGCACTTGATTTTTTAGCATTTTCTTTGTCATTTGGTTCAAGATTCAGTTCTTCTTTGGCATCTGCATAGAAGCTTGACATGTCATCAAATACCACATCTCTACTCACCTTCACCTGTCGTGTGAGTGGGTTATAACATTTATATTCCTTTTGCTCAAGGGAGTATCCAATGAAGACACATTTTTTTGCTTTTGGATCAAGCTTCGTCCTTAACTCATCTCGAACATGTACATATGCAATACAACCAAAACTTTTAATGTGATAATTTTGGCATTTTTACATGTAAACTTCTCTTCAGGTGTAACTTGATGTACAACAATAGTTAGAGTTCTATTCATGATGTATACAGTAGTATGAAAAGCTTCTGTCCAATAACAATGAGGCATATTCTTCTCAGCCATCCTCTTGCTATTTCTGCAATATGTCTATTTTTGCATTCAGCAACGCCATTCTGTTGTGGTGTGCACCTGCATCAAAATTGATGCCGAATTCCATGATTTTTTAGAAAATTGTTGAACTCATTTGACATGTATTCACCTCCTCCATCGGATCTTGATGTCTGAATATACTTCCTTGTCTACTTTTCCACCTTAGCTTTAAAAATATGGAAGTGAATGAACACCTCACTCTTCTCTTTCATGAAATATACCCACACTTTTCGTGTATGGTCATCAATGAAAGTAACATAAAACTTGCAACCGCCCATAGATGTGGTCTTTGCAGGACCCCAAAACCCCAAACATCTGTATGTACTATTTCTAGTATGTTCTCACTAACATGCTTGTCATGTGGAAATGATGCTCTTGACTGTTTTCCAAATTGACATGCTGCACATGCCTTTTGCATCTCTACAACCTTGAAATTTGGTAGTCCATGGACAATCTCCTTTGACTACATCAATTTCAACTTTTGCAAGTTTGCATGTCCAATCCGTTTGTGTCAGATCTCTATATCAGCAATGAGTCTTGCACCTTTTGCAAACACGGCTGCATTCATTTTAGGAATTTTCACATTTAAGGTGAACATCCTACCCACTTTGTTTCCTTTGGCAATCAATCTTCCATCTCGTTTGTATTCTTCTACATATAACCCATCAGCATTGAGCCTGACTTGTAATCCTTGGTCAACCGTTTGTCCAACAGAAACCAGATTCTTTGTTATATTTGGAACATACAACACATCAGCAAGATGTTCTACCTTCCCGTCCTCTATAGACAATGCTATGTTTCTTGTATGCTCGATAGGGTGTGATGTGTTATCACCTGTTTCAACATATCCAGGAACTGGCAATTTTTGCAAAGGACTAAACCATTCCACATGACTTGTCATGTGATTTGAAGCACCTGAATCAACATACGAGACATTATCATTCGATAGTGAAACACCAACAGACATTGTATTCATCATGTAATGTTTAACCATGAACAGCTTCTCAGAATCATGTGCACTTGTGGATGCATAATTGTTTTGCTACCTTCAGTTATTTTGATTCTTCAACCTGCAACCACGTTCAAAGTGTCCAGGTTTACCATAATTCCAACATCCTTTACTGTCAGTACTTGAATCATTTCTTTGGAAATTTTTGCGACCTCTTTGGCTCCCCCTGCCTCGAAATTGTCCACTTCCTCTTGCATGATTCTGTTGTTGACCTTGGTCTTGGTTATTGTTTCCTCTTCCACTTCCAAAACCTCTACCTCTGCCTCTTCCTCTGCCAGAGTAGAATACCTGCTTAGAATTAGGTTTTCCTTGCGAGTTTGAATCCTCACCAAGATTGTTTTCTTCAAGAATCAGCATAGATACCAAATCAACAAAATTTGGAATATTCTCCCTAGTCTGTATAGAAGTTCTGAACTGCTTATATGTAGCTCCTAAACCGTGAAGGCACACTTCCACCTTATCATCGTCATCTACATTCACGCCAGTAGATGCAAGTGACTCACATATGCTTTTGATTTTCAGCATGTAGTCACTTACCGACATGCCCTTCTTCCCCAATGTATGCAGCTCGTTCTTGAGTTGCGATTTCCGTGCCTTTGTATTGGTCTCATACAATGTGACCAAACTGTTCCAAGCCTCTTTTGGAGTCTTGGCATCTTGTATCTGTCCAATCATGCTATCCTATATGCTAATAGCCAATACATTACCTTTCGTGCTCCTTGATTCCATTCTTCATACGCTCTTAACTGGTTTGCAGTTCGATTCCTCTCTGGTAACTATGGAGCGTTTTCGTTCTCTCCTTCGATGTACTTCCTATAGCCTTTTCCCATCAAGAAATTTTTCATTCTGAATCTCCAAGCATGGAAGTTGTTCTTGTCCAGCTTATCGCTCATAAGCTGACTCATTCCATCTGTGTTTTCCATTTCTACAGCTACTCACAACACTACAAAACACTACAAGTAGCACTTCTTCTTGAACACTATTGCACTATGACGTGATAGTTTGATCTCAAAAAAACACAATTTTCATGTATCAATAGTACACAAAATCTCTTGAAATTTTGGATCTGGAATATATGAGTGTTGGCAAACACGAAGCAAGTTTCTATGTGCCCTACCTTGTGGGCTCGAAACGGAGGTCGAGATGACTCTGACACTTTGATCTACAAAAACAAATGACCCTAAAGGGATAACTCTCGAAAATATTTTGAGGTCTTCTACCTTCACGCCAATTTTTGTAGCAATCTAAGGTCGTTTGTGAATCATGCTTTCTCCATGCCTTCTCGCGTACTCTTCACGGTCGGCCTTCTCCACAAGCTCTCTACAGCCACACTGGCTCTGATACCATGTCACGAGGAAGGAGACAAGGAAGAGAGCTCACACACACACTCATAATCAAAGAGAAGCACACACTCAGATTGAGGTAAGGAAGAATGATCTTCTTCTTCTTCTATTACCTAAAAAGGAATGTATAAGAATGAACTAAAAACAAGAATACAACTACTGCAAGATATAAAGACCAATACATAAGGAAAAACCTAATGTCCACAAATGAGCGATCTGGCAAGAAACAAATGTGCCATCACTCTCGGTAGATAAATCTAATAAAGCTCAATGAAGTGTCCCTGACATATACCGGCGTGACTACTATACATGTCAGAGAAATGAAAAAGTGATACGTGTCATCATGGATTATCACATGTTGAGGTTGATATCTCAACACTCTATAACTCCTTGCCTTATATTTCCTATATCTACATGCATTTGTTTGCATGTGTCTTGCTACACATCATACAAAGAACTATCCTATCAATGGTGTATTGCACTTCGCCATTGGTAATGGCCATAAGTCCTTCCCTTGCCCTTGCACTTTAGCTATAGTCCCACAAATGCTTCCTTTGTATCCCTCTGGTGCCCCATACTGAGTATGTCTGTCTATCCTCTTCCTTATCTTCACCTTGCCTAAAGAGTCACTACAGATGCCTGAAAATCTCTATATCTATCTCTTTCCTTGGCAGGTATGTCTACATGTGTAGCTCTATCTCTATCTCTCCCTCCTTGTGTATATATTTTATCCCCTTACATCTTCTTTAGACTCCGTTTATATTGATGATGCCTAGCCTTTCCATACTATGTCATAATGGCATCGATACCCCGTTTTGTCCACTCACACAAGTGAATCCTACTAGGATCATGGATTTGCACCCCAAGAAAGGTGTTATAGATGGTGACCTTAAACTGATGGCATGGATGTCAGCTATAATTAATCTCCCTCCCCTCAATGCTTCTATGTCATCAGAATACTCATAGGCGTGTAATAGTAATTTGGGTGGCACACTAATCCGGTCGGGTCAACACTTTCTTTCGAAAACCATAGGTGTGATTCCTCATGCTTGGTTGCTTCTAAAATCTGTAGTTCATTGCAATTGGTGACATAGTTACTCTAGACTTGGCTCATAATTTTTGGGAGTGGCATAATCCAAAAATAGCCAAATTGGTTTGAAAGGATCTTCTTTGCACAATTCTGTATCTTGAACATCCACAAGATGTATAGTGCCCACTTCCAAAGTTTGTTCCACCTTGGAGTGGAAAAAATAAGAGTGCGGAACAAAAAAGAGGTTTGAAGAAAGAGATTATACTATAGACCCTAGAAATAGAAGAGGAAGATCAATGTTGAATCCGGATTTTTACATTTATCAAAATTTTGGATATGTACAATGGTGTTTTTCCTTTGATCTAGGTGTGCTATACCTTGAGCTTGGATATGTTTACAAGAGGCAAAGGCTCATCCTTTAGCGTAGTTAAGCAAGCAGAAGCTTCTCATATCCCCATCCAAGCGTATTTTTGAAACTTGTCCTCACATCCAGGAGTGTTTGCCAATTTGTGAAATATTTCCATAACCCACTTATCACTTGTTGCAGCTTCCTACTTCCTCTGCCTGGTTTCGAAGAAACACGTGCTCTAGTCTAAGATCTTGCATCTTGCCCAATGGGTCATTCACCTTGATGATTGACCTTGCCCCTCCAGCTTTCATCATTCATTCATTCACTCCATGGGGCTGTCTGTGTTCTCTGTTTATGTTTTGGTTAGGGCTCAACGAGATCTTCTCTAACCAAAATTGTTACGTCCATCTTCCCTTTGTGGCCCTTGCCTAAAGTTCTATGCTTATCAGGCCCATCCCTTGGGATTGCCATATGTGGACCATGATGGTACATTTTATGATTCATGCCCCTTTGATCCTTTCCTGATTGTCTTTACCACATGTAATGATATAGCAAGTTTGAGCCCTTTCAGGATTTCTTCTGTCTATCTCTACTCCTGTTAGACTTTGGTCTACAGAGAACACTCCATGTCTATGTGGGAAAAGGGCCAACCATAGCCAACGTGCCTAGCTCGAGGGATATCCTAAGGTATTCAATGGTAATGGGGATGAGTGTTGCATGGTGGCCACATAATATCGACACTAGATCATCCCAGAGCATTACTATTTTGAATGCAAGGGGATGTAATGGATGGGAGGAGAGTGGCCCACACATTATTCACAAGTCCTATCTTTCAAGAGAATTTTTAGCGGGTCCTACATTTGGTAATTAGAGCAAAATTAGAAGACATTTTTAGAGTGTTTCTTAGTCTTCTACACATGGAGAATCGTCCCTCGTCAGTAGATATCATTATCATCTTTGTTTTGGGTGCCGATGAGGGTTGTGAGTTGTGTGCAGGCATATACTTCAAAAAAGAAGAAAGAACTTCTTAGAGGAGCATAGAGGCTCCCTGAGGGACCCCCATGAGTGCTCAATGGCCAACAAGAGGAGGTCCATCTTGGAATTTCTGCCATATTCCACCTGCCCATGCATTGCTACATGTGAAGAACGAGGTTTTCCCTTTGCTTCTTCCTCTTTGAGTTGTGGGAAAGGGAGTGTGTGACAACCTATATGAGCATAAGAAGTTGGGCTTGGAGCTGGTATACGAGAGAAAAAGATAGCTTGTGTGCCATCCTTGCTGAAGGAGTTTCCACAAAAGAACTATTGGAGCTAGACGTCTATGAAAGCATGCGAACAGCACAAGGAAGAAGAAGAAGCTTGGAGCACAACACACAATACTGAATGTATTACTAGAGAATGTACAAAGATAAGTAGCCCATTAGGGCAATAGGCGTATATACAAGCCGGGGGAAAAAAACCTCATGTGGTGAACAAGTAGCTGGCACTCATGTATAAGGAAGTGCCAAGCTATGTGGAAATCACTCCACAAAAGGAAGTAAGCCCAAAGCTTTGCGGAAAGATCAAACTTCTCCCTGGGCAGAGCCTTCGTGAAAAGGTCTGCAATGTTCTCCTACGTGGGCACATATGCCAAGCTGATCTCCCCAGCAGAGAACCTCTCCCTGACATAATGATAATGCATCTCAATGTGCCTAGTGCGAGCATGGAACACAGGGTTCCTCGCAACTGCCAATGCGCTCTAACTGTCAGTGAAGATGGTGGTGGCAAAAGACTGACCAACACCCAAATCAGCCATAAGGCATCTGAGCCACATACAATCAATAGTAGCTGTGAAAGCTGCCCTATACTCAGCCTCACAACTAGAAGCAGCCACAGTAGGCTGCTTCTTGCTCAACCAAGATATACATGAGCTACCAAGCATGAAGCAAAAGCCACTAGTGGACACACGAGTGTGATAGCAACCAACCCACTTTGAGTCAAAAAAAGCATGCAAATCTGGCGATAGTGATCCCCCCTTGGGATAAAACAACCCAAGTAGCGAAAGATGCGCTTAACCGCCTGCCAATGCTTGACACCTGGGCAATGCATAAACCTGCTCATCTGTGAGACAACAAACTGAATATCTGGCCTAGTAATGCATAAGTAAATCAGGCATCCAACAGCCTGTTGATAGAGGACATCATCAAATGCATCTCCAGCATCATGAAGACTCAATCGTAAACCTGTCTCCATAGGAGTGGCAATAGGCTTACAGTCTTCAAGGCCAAAACGCTGCAAAAATGTGTCAATATATTTCGTTTGACACAAAGCCAATCCACCATCAACTTGCATAAATTGAAAGCCCAAATAGTGATGCAAATGCCCCAAATCAGACATCTCAAATGAGGCATGTAAATCAGCCTTAAAATCAGCAATATGCTTCTCAATAGGACCAGTGAGCAGCATGTCGTCAACATAGACAACAATGATCAGAAGCACATCATTAGCACGCTTAACATATAAGGTGCTTTCAGTTGGACTGTTCTCAAAACCATGTGCAATCAGATAGGCATGTATCTTCTCATACCAAGCACATGGTGCTTGCTTATATAATGCCTTCTTTAACCTGCACACCTGGTGTTCATGCCCTTTCTGCACAAAGCCACGGGGCTGAAAAACATACACTTCTTCACGCAAGTCACCATTCAAAAATGCAGTTTTAATGTCCAACTGATGTACATTCCAACCATGGTGGGCTGCAAGTGCACAAATGCTCCGAACAATAGTCATACGACATGTAGGTGCAAAGGTCTCATCAAAATCAATGCCTCTTTCCTACACATAACCCTTTGCAACAAGCCTAGCCTTATACCTGTCAACTGTACCATCAGGTTTACACTTCAGCTTGTATACCCACTTAGTGCCAATGGCCTTCTTGCCAGGAGGCAAGTCACATAAAGACCAAGTACCATTCTTCATTACTGCATCATATTCAGATTGCATAGGAGCCATCCAATTTTCTGAATTTTGTGCTTCATCAAACGAAACAGGCTCATTCTCATCACAGAGACTAGATGCAGCCATAGCATAGCAATATGATGCAAAAGAGGCACTATGAGAGCCTGATTGAGTACGATATGACAGAGGTGCATCCAATTTGCTGTCACGTAAGGTTTGCACCAGACATTTTGGCATAGTTCTTGCCTTCTCAAATTCAGCTCTCTCATCAATAAGTGCATCATGTACATCCGCATCAGAAATGGAATTATCTGCATCATCACATGAAACCTACAAAGACTGAAAAGTTGCCTCATTAGGACCAGCACTAGACTATCTACCTGTGAAAAGAGGAAGCAAAGTATCATACATGTCTTTGGAGCTAACAGATGTCTCCTTCGTACATGAAAGCAATGGCTGAATAGCATCTTCCACAAAAACAACATCACGGTTAACCAGAATGCGTTTAGTTTGTGGATGATACAGACGACAGCCTTTACTTTCAGAACTGTACTCAACAAAAATACATTTTATTGCTTTATCATCCAATTTTTTGCGATGTTGTTCAGGCACTAATGCATATGCCAAACATCCAAAAACACGTAGATGAGCAACAGATGGCTTGCGGTCATGCCAAGCCTCATAGGGAGTGATAGACTACAATGCTTTAGTGGGACACCTGTTCAGTACATATGCTGCACACATGACAGCCTCAAGCCAGAAACTATGTGGTAAAGCCTGACTCTTGACCATACACCTTGCCATCTCCATGAGTGACCTGTTCTTTCGTTCAGCAACTCCATTATGTTGAGGTGTATACGGCACTGTACACTGGTGTTTTATCCCACGTTCAGCCAGAAATGTATTAAAATCAGAAGACATATACTGCCCCCCTCGATCAAAATGGAGGGTGCCCATTTTACATGCTGACAGATTTTCAGCCAAAACCAAAAACTGTTTGAAGCACATGAACACGTCGGACTTTGCCTTCAATGGATATACCCATGCATGCCTGGAAAAATCATCGACGAAAGTCACGAAGTAAAGATAATTCCCAAAAGAAGGTGTCTGGATAGGACCACAGACATCACTATGTACAAGCTGCAATTTCTGAGTAGCCCGAACTAAAGCATCTTTTGGAAAGGACGAACGCTTCATTTTGCCCAAAATACAGCCTTCACAAACATGTTTTCCAAGTGCCTCAAGTTTGGGCAAAGAGGACACCATTTCAGATTTCTGTAGGCATAGCAAAATAGCAAAATTCAGATGACCAAAGTGTGCATGCCAAAGCTTTGCATCTGACATAGCCTGAGAATCATTTACTGCACATGCCAAATCATTTATAGATCTTTCATAGTCTATGAGCTTATACAACCCACGACATAAAATGCCAAAAGCAATAATCACATCGCCATTTGACAAATCAAGAAGTGGACACCTGTCATCAACAAATTTCACAACCAAGCCAATCTTGGCTAATGTAGAAACTGATAACAGGTTCTTCTTGATCCCTGGCACAAATAAAGTATCTGACAAAGTGAAAGAACTACCATCAGCAGTAGTCAAAATGATCTTATCAACTCCCATAACATGATAAGAGGAGTTGTTGGCACATGTAATAGTATTCCCTGTATGGGCAGGCTCGAGTGAAGAGAAGAAACTGCGCTCCGAGGTAATATGTTTGGTTGCCTGACTGTCAAAATATCAAACATCTGATTCTACTGCAGACATGCACTGCTCATGAGAAGATGGGTCAAAACTGCAGACAGTAGTAAACGCCCATTCTTCTTCCTGCACAAGATTAGCAGACTCTGTTTTTGGTGTAGAGGCCTCTGCAACAACCATTCCAGCCTCTTTCTTCTTTGCCTCTTTAGCAGCCAAATTTGGATAGTTCTTTATGATATGATCATTCCTTTTACAGTACTTACAAAATAATTTTTGCTTTTCTGATTTCCTCTCATCTTTATCTTCCTTCTTCGAATATGCAGAATTAGCAGATTTTTGCTTACTATTTGAAGAGCTCCATTTTCCTTTGCCCTTCTGACTAGCCAAGAAAGCTTGATCTGCAACTCGCATAATGGACCTGTTCTGCTTGGATTGATCTTCCTGCAATAGAACAGAGACTAACTCCTCAAATTATAAGGCATTTGGATTGCCTTTCATCATCAACCGAAGAGTAGAAGCAAAACTTTGATATGAATCAGGAAGACCATTCAGAACGGTCTGCACAAGTGAGCTATCTGGTATAACCTCATCAACAAAAATCAACTGTTCCTTCAAGTCTTTGATCTTCATTAGGAAATTGTCCATAGAATCACCTTCATTCATGTGCTCACTCTCCAACTGTTTTCGGAGGCAAGCAACACGAGCCTCATTCCTAGCTTGGTACAATGTGGTAAGTGTATCCCAAGCATCCTTAGCTGTTCTACAAGAGCGAATGTGAGGAATAATGGCACGTTTGACAGACAAAGCTATCAATGCATGTGCCTGGGCATCTCTGCCATCCCAAAAAATCTGCTCTGCAGTAGGTGCAGCAGAAACTGTAGCACGAACAGGAATATGCAGAATATCATCATCTTGGACACCTTCTACATCAGCTTCAGTACCTACAGTTGCAACAGTTGCAGGTGTGATAGGATGTTTTTCGACACCCTGCACAATGTTCCACAGTCCTTTTGCAACCAACACATGTCGTATCATATAAGCCCATAACGGGTAGTTGGTACCATCCAACTTATCCTCAACAGCCAACATACAGAATACATCACTGCTTTCAGCCATGGCTAGTGACTAAAATACCTTGATGCAGAAAATTGAATGTATCTCAAAAAGTTGAACAGAACTGCCCAGATGAATTCCGCTAGACCTGTAGCAGACTTTGAGACACTTATACTGGCGAACAGAAACTGGTATATACCTTTGGCACAAAAAGACGAAATAGCCTACACAAGCACTACGATAGTGCATTCGGAGGCCGAAACGAGCTCATATCGCAATTTCAGCACCACAAAGCGAAGTTGTTTTGATCTCAAAAACACGCTGAGTATGCTCACCAAAAGCACGCGAACAACACAAGGAAGAAGAAGAAGCTTGGAGCACAACACACAATAGTAAATGTATTACTAGAGAATGTACAAAGATAAGTAGCCCATTAGGGCAATAGGCGTATATACAATTCGGGGGAAAAAAACCTCCTAAAGAGGGAAAAAAGTGCCCCGGCGGTCCTAGAGTGTTCACACACATCATTACCTAAATATATCAACAAGAACAAAATCGAATTTTCTTCTTGCTTGCATAGCTAAACCTTCCCCACAATAGCTTGTTTGCATGCCCTCTATTAGGCCACCGAGAAAGCATTTTTGTAGAACCATATTTTTGGTGAAGAGTCTGATCGAATTGGGGGACTGGTTGACTTGTAACCCTTTGCAAAATTAATAGAACTAAATATCTTCTCGATGTATGCAGAGAGATAGGCATCGGACATGCCGATCTATCAAATTGTGGCAATGTAGGGAATTTTAACCATATGCTGAGTCTCTATGAACTATGTCTTTTGTCCATTTTGTCTATCTATTGATGATTGTGATTGTAGAAGTATCTATGAGTGTAATTAAGCTCTGCATCAGATTGTGTGAAGTTCTTGTTTGAGAAGTAAAAGTGTTTGGTGTCTATGTAGGAAGTAATTTTTTGCTGAGTAGTATAAAATGACAAATAAGTAGTTATAATTTTCGGTCTGCAGAACATACTGAAAACTTCTTCTATATTGTCCAATGAAACTTCAGTGTTTGGTAGTGCTTCCATGTCCAGTGAAACATGAAGAAATCTAGAGATTGTGATTAGGAACTAAGAGACACAAAATACTCAATCTCTGCAAATTGAATCTCAACCAAAAGTTGTAGTAGATATCACCAAAATTTTAGAAGAATCATTGTTGAAAGCGATCCGTACTAGAGAAGGGTGGAGAATTCCTATAGAATGACAGATTGCAACTACCTTTCCAAGATTTTGGAGTAGCAAAAAAGCACCTTAGATAGAAGAACTAGGATCCATCCAATAGTTAAACTTGGAAATTCTAGGAAGGCTAACACTACCCATTGGTCAAGCATCACCCACCACTTCCAATTCTAAAGACGTTGTGGATGCACTTGAATATTTCAATCCCAGATCGATGGCAGACACACAAGGTGGACAAAGAAGCCAGTATCCAGCCAGAGTATCTTACACCAAATTTGGAAGATTTTTGAGTGATGAACTAGATGCTCATGTCCGCACATTTGAAATCAATTACAGTGTATTAGATAACCTGAATGATGATGAATATAATAAACATGCACATACATACATATACACATACATACACATGCACATACACACACATACACACATACACTTACACATACACATACAAATATGTTTATGCATAAAACATATCCACATGTACATATCACAGATACACATATATACATGCATATAGACACAGTTACACAAATATAGATATATACCTACATGTGCATACATACATTTTATACACACACAACTATACGCACATACATACATATATATACACAAACACACATAAAATATGAATGAATTATATAATTAAAGTAATAAATCACATGTTAAATATAAATAGTAATAAAAATTATTCAAACAAGACTTTTCATTAATTAGTACCATAGGCACAATTCAAAACATAACTCGAATGAGAAAATATATAGATATAAAAAAATATGTATATCAATGTCAAAGATATATCCAATGTAAGATATCAATAATCCTGATCATCATCATCCACATCATCATCCACATCATCATGTAAGTCCTCATCATCATGATCATGATCATGATCATCCTCATCATCATGATCATCCGCATGATTTGATGTATCTGTAGTGGCATCATCGGTAGAGGTGTGAGCACTCTATGATGATCAGACATCCCGCCTATGTCTGTCTCTCCACTTCATCCATATCTACCTCTCCATAATACTCCTATATTACATATAACAAACATAAATAAATAAAACATATAAAACATCAATAAAAATAAAATAATTATATGAAATTTAATAATATTTTATTTCCTTTTTTGTAGGATATGGACCATAATCCTTTCACTACATTGAAACAAATAAAAAAGATTAATGATTAGTGTGTTAACTAAAATAAAAATACAGTTTCAATAATACATATACTTACAAATGTAGCTATAAAACCATGATGGCCCATTTGGCTTAAATGCAATGTATGACCTAACTCAACTTTCTCTTTTGCAGCAACTAGTGTTTATTTAATGAAACAAAAATGCATATATTAAATATAAAACATTTATAAAACATATGAGAATTTTAAGGCATAGTAATATAAACTATCAATTTGTATACCTTTTTCTTAGGAAATGATTCCTAAAGACATAGCTATCTGTGAAAAAACTACCACGTCTCAGGTGGTATGTTAGGTTTTCTCTTATTTTGTTATACCATATAATATCTCCTATTATTTTAATCTCAAACAAAAAAAGAATCAAAATATAAAAAAAAACTTTAAATTTATAAACATGCATACACAAACACACATACATATACTTACACATACATACTTACACAACACACATACATACACACACATACATACTAAATACATACTCACTCACATACATATACACACACATACATGCATACACATACACATATACATACACTTACACATATATATATACACTTTCACATACATACATACACACACATACATGCATACACATACACATATTCATACACTTACACATACATACATACCCACACATACACATACATACACACACACATACATACACACACACATACATGCATACACATACACATACACATATACATACACTTACGCATACATACATATACTTACATATACATACATACACACACATACATGCATACACATACATACATACACTTATACATACATACACACACATTCACATACCCACACATATAGATACACACACATACATACTAAATACATGCACACATACACACGCCATACATTTATAGTTTTGTATGTGTATTTATATTTCAAAAAGTGTATTTGTGCATATCTGAATATGTGTGCATATGTAAATGTGTACATGTGAATGTGTGTATATGTAAATAATCAGATTATTAATATCTAGTACCTTTATTTGCTATACAATCAGATTTTGATCAATTAGAGGTCAACGACATGCAGATAATGCATCGAGAAATGATCCTATATTGTCTTCATGCCTAAATCTCATCAATGTCAATCGCATCCAGGACAATGCATATTAGCTAATTAAAGGTTCTTGTTGTATTGATACAATGCAACCTCTTGAAGAAGGTCCATGGATCTATGAAATATGTCGTCTCATATATCGAGAGCTCAAAGCAAAGATCAAGTTGAACCTTGTGCCAAGCTTTAAGCATCAAGAAGCTTTCCTGGAGAGTGCTAATGATGATACTAAGATGCCATACGTCATTGTGCTTCCTAAGAGGACTGAATCACATGGGGGTCATGTTAGATATACTCAATACTCCACCATCAAGTGACCACAAATGATCCATGGTGCTTGTTGCTCTAGCACAATGGTAAGTACCACGTGAAGAAGCTCCACCTTCTTAATGTCAGAAGAGACAGGAGTGATATGAAGATCATGAATGTGAAATGTAGTGAGAGAAGAGACAGGAGTGAAGACACAATGGAAGGTAGGAAAATAGACTCTATTACTCAAGATCTCAATTACAAGCTCAATCTCACACTAGCTCATACAAGTCTACACTAACTACCCTAAAAAATGAGCTCTCTAGCTCTTTTTATAGTTTTTAGACTAGTTTTGACCGGTTTCACATCTAGTGATCGGCATAGTTAAAAAATAGGTTCTAGGTACTATTTGAAAGGATAAACAGAGTAAAAAAGTAGCCAAAATTGGTAGGCTCGTTCTACCTACGCTCCTCAAGCTTGAGGACTCCTCGGCTTGCACAAAATGGAGCTATGAATTACAAAAGTGGTTTTTCTATGTTACATATGGTACAAAAGTGATGAAAATCACTGTTGAGAGTATTTGAAAAGTATTTATAAAACATATTTGTTTGAAAAATAATCCGCCTGGCTCCCCACTGCTTCATTGTGGTCCGCCTTCACATACTTTCGCGTCGTCTGTGCCTCTGGCTACTGCCAACACCCCCTCCCTCTCACTTCTGTTGTCCTCGACAGAACCTTGTTGCGGGATCTGTCGGATATAGTTTTGTAGGAGGTCCTGATCGAGGGTGTGCTTTGAAATGCGGATACCTCTTGCAAGATCTGCTTCGAGTTTTTCCCAATTGATGGGTTGAGTTCCTCTGGTGGTGGGAGTCTATAGTGCATGGAGTACACTAGTTGTTCAGAGGCAAATAGTTGGAGTAGATGGGTGGGCCTGTTGATGAACACCTCCGAATGATACTCCTGAAAACCGGTAGTAAACATTTCTTCAAAGGTCATTTCATATCATGCCGATAAATATTTGATGCGACAGTGCCATGCATAACACACTCAGAGCGATGGTGTCGTCCTCATATCGTTCACTAAATCTTGATTGCCATGTTCGAATCCCGAGGTGTTCACATGTGGTGCCTTGACGTGACGGAAGACTTTAAAGACTATCTGCATGATGTCAAATACTTTGATAGTCATATGCACGGCTATATCATCCATTCGTCGTAAGCGGGGGAGCCAGTGGTGAATAGTTGCCATCATATAACCAACAGTGGGTGGTCCGTGGGGTGGAGTGAAGTATGGGTAATTGAGCCAGTCCTGGCATTGCTTGTTGTTTTGTACTTTGATTGCAAAGGCTTTCCAGGAGCAGCGACATGGCATTGGTCTCCAACATGGGTTATACTTTAAATGGAGTGGTGCCTTGACCCATGTGCTCATCATTTCTAGATATTGCTGTAATAAGTCCTAGTGCCAAGTTGGTTGAAATATTTCTCCGCTCTGCGCTTCTGGTGTCAAGTCTTTAGGCTCAAACTGAGTTGCATGGGAGGGTTTCTTGCCTATCTCTTTTTCGATGGCCAATTGGTATTCTGCCATTAACATAAAATATGGCTTGTATTGAAGCTCATGCCCAGATATATACCTGCGAGGGGCCAAGTGAGCGAAATAAGGGGATTGTAAAATAGGCTCCTCGATCAGAGCCATTGCGTGTAATTGTGCTTCCACACTTGCTGAGTGGGTCTTGCCAAGTTCTTCTACTGTCTTCATCCATGCGGGAGTAGGGAGTTCAAAGGTAGTCTAGCCTTCGGTCATGACACGTCCGCCTGGGATGGGTTGTGGCTCATAGGCTTCTTCAAAAGTGTCCTCCACTGGGATAGTTACTGTTTCTTCATCCGCTAGTAGTTCCAGTGGGGAATCTGGCCTAGGGGGTGCTTCGTATGCTGCTATCTGTGTTTGAAGAGTCAATAACTGGGCCCGTAAAGCATTGAGTTCCTCGATGATCTCAGGAGATGTGGCCACAGGAGCTGGTGATGCTTATTGTACAGGTGCTCTCAACTATAGCATCTTGTGGTGTTCTTTGAGCTTCCAATATGCCTCATTCATGTTGTCATAATCCTCTAGTAGTCTGACATGATCATCCAATAGTATCTTCATGGATTCAGAGGGGACAACTTTGAAACGGTTGGGAATCAGTGGTTCGTCCGGTTGATCTAGAGCAGCGTCAAGGTTCTCTCTATTCTGTTCCTGCAAGCGTTGATTCTCTTCTTTTGCTGCTGCTAGGTGGTGTCTTAGTAGTCCCATGTTTCTGTGAGCGTCGCATTGTGAATGGTTTGAGCCCTTAACAAATTGTCAATATCTATAATGGCCTCTTTTGTCTTCTATTGACTTTCGAGTTCAAGTGTGTGGTAGGTCTGGTGTAGCTCTTGGTAGCATGTGTTAAGGGAGCCATTCTCGATTGATAAAGAATTTAGTTGCAACTGTAAGTCGTTCGTGGTCTGCTGCAGCATCTGATAACTATGTTGGAACATCAAGCTTACACTATGCTTGAGGTGGATTTGATCTACATCAAAGGCTATCGCGTCGAAAGAATATCCTTTGGAGAGTTCTTTTTCTTATGCTCATTCATTATATTTTTTTGAGAGATTTTTGATGGCTCATTTACCGTTGCAAAAGCCTTGAGCTTTACACATGTAAAGGTAGAAAGATAGAGCCCAACTCCCACGAATTTGTGGTGGTTGAAGCTACATTCAATCAAGCAAATCAAATCACCTAAAAGTAGATCAAACTAGATCTTCACTTTTCCTAGATTGTAGGAAAGTGAATTGATTCCCTCCAACAACCATTCCCACCTTCATTTGAATTCAAATTCAACTTGTAAAAGTCGTGGAACACTCCTAGAGTCTATATAAAGACTTGAAATCACTTGTACATTACATGGAAGCAATATACATACACTTGTGACCATCATTGTCTTGCTCCTTCAATTCTCTGCATCATCTTCTTCGCCAACAGTAATCTTGCAGAGGCTGCTGTTCTCTCTCCAGAGCTCCAAATTGAGTGCAAGATGACTCATTGGAAAGGTATATGTCTAGTTTATGCCTATAAATTTTCAAAGCATTTGGTTCAGTAGATTGGGAGAAATTTGAGGTTTTCTGTCTCGGGGTCAATCTCTATGTATTCCTGAAAAATAGGAAGTACCACCAGTGAATGTCGCATTCATTCCTATAGCATATTTTGCTTATTCCTTATACTTTTGTGCATTCCATACACTCAACCCTATGTGTATCACTCCCATAAAAGGATTTTTTCTAATTGTAATTACGCTGGTCGCTATGGGCATTTGAAGTTCATTGTCTCTTCCATAGACAGTAAGTTTTTTGAGCTAGTCGACCCGCGAACCTATCTGTTTTGTATCGACTCATACTCCTTGATGCTCCAAAGTACATAGTGTGTTTCTTTGCACTTATAGCATGCCTATAAGGTCTATTTGAGTCTCCATAAGCTCAAGGGCTGGTCTTGTGCCAGTTGGCTTGACCAAACTTCGTCGCTTCGAAACGCACTTTTCTACCTTCTACAAGCTTCTCCAAGTTCTTTCAGTGGTATCAGAGCTAGATCAAGATGGGTGACGGATTTCCTTCAATGATCAAGAAGCTTGATCGACACAACTACGCGGCTTGGAAAATCAGAATGGAGGCCTATTTGCAAGGTAGAAATCTTTATGGAATTGTAGCAGGTGATGAAGCTATGCCTATTCCAAGATCCATAGGAGGACCTACACAAGAGGAGACAGATAAGCTCACACTTTGGTGCGCAAGGGATGCTCAAGCAAGGTCGTACATACTAAACTCTATATCTGACTTTCTATTACCACATATTAGAGGATGCAAGACATCTCAAGAGACTTGGGATGCCTTGGAGACTTTCTTTTCTGCTAGTACCAAAGCAAGAAAAAATCATCTTAGGAACGAGTTCAACCAAATGAAGAAGACACCTAAACAAACCATCACAGAGTTTGTTACCAAGGTCAAGGAGGTCGCGGATCAGTTAGCATCCATTGGAGAGCTAATTGAAGAAGAGATCATCATGAGGCAAATTCTCAATGGCATTCAAAGTGATAAGCAATGGCAATCCTTCACGACGGCTTATGATCTCATCATGGATGTGCAAACTCTAGACTTCAACAACTTTCTTGGACAAATCTTCAATCAAGAAGCCAACAATAACATAAAGGAAGGTAACTCTTATCATGGTAATTCAACTAGTGCTCTATATGCAGATAAAAAGGATAAGAAGCAGAAAGGCAAGAAGAAGGAAGAAGATGAAGAAGAGACTTCCCAAGCCAACTTCGCAAGCAAGAGCAAGTGGAAAGGGAAAAAGAAAGGACCAAAGAAAGACAAAGCCAAAGGTCAAAATGTTCAACCTTGTGCCATATGTGATAAGACCAACCACACCACTCAGAATTGTTGGTTCAATGGGAAGACCCGAAAAGGAAGTGGAAGAGGTGGATATGGCAGCAATAGAGGCAGAGGTGGACACAACTTCAACAATAACAATGAAGCTATAATAGAAGAGACTACAACAACTATTCAGAAGATCAACCACATGAAGACTCATTGCTTCTTATGAATCTAAGCCACAAAGAAGGTAAAGAAGATGATCATTTGTTCTACATAGATTCAGGATGTTCGAATCATGTTGCATGCAACATTGCTCTTCTATCTGACTTGGAAAGTCCAAAGCATAGACATGAAGTGCAAACAGGGGATGACACGAAGCACAATGTGGAGAAGATTGGTAATGTCAAAGCTTCCAATGGCAGGACAAACATTTTGAGTAAGGTTCTCTATGTACCCACTATCACTAAAAACCTAATAAGTGTAGGCCAAATAGTTGAAAAAGGCTTGCAAGTTAGGTTCACCCAACATGGAGCTTTTGTGGAAGATCCATGTCAAGGCTTCAAGAAGATAGCCCAAGGTGAGAAACATGGTAGGCTCTTTACTTTTGAAGTAGGAGAAACCAGGAACATAGCTCTATTCAACTTTGGGTCTCAAACCCTAAGTGAGCTTGAAGTGTGGCATAAGAGACTTGCTCATGTGAATGAAAGAACCTTGAAGGATATATGCAGGGATCAAATATTCTAGGACTGCCGAACATATCAAAGCAACACATGATCAACAGGTGTGATGCATGTCAGATTGGGAAGGCACAAAAACAACCATTCAACCACAAAGGCTACATCCACAACAACTTATTGGACTTATTACATACAGATGTATGGGGACCAAGTCAAGAACCTTCATTGGTAGGATCAAGGTATTATGTCTCATTTATTGACGACCATAGTAGATGGACTATTCTATACTTTATCAAAAGTAAGAATGAAGTGTTTGATTGCTTCAAGAAGTATCTTGCACATTGTGGAGAATCATATAGGTAGATCACTAAAGAAGCTCAGATCTGATGGAGGGGGAGAATACTTCTCCAAAGATTTTGATGAGTTCTTGCGGGACAAAGGTATCAAAAGGGAAGTGACTACTAGGTACTCTCCTCAACTAAATGGAATTGTAGAGAGGAGAAACAAGACACTGGTTGGATCAGCCCAAACAATGCTTGAAGAGAAGAAGTTGCCACATTATCTATGGGCAGAAGCTATTTCAACTGTAGTGTACCTTGTCAATAGACTACCATCCAAATCACTTCAAGGTATGACTCCTTATGAAGCATGGCATGGAAGAAAACCTAGTCTTGGACATTGCAAGGTTTTTGGTTGTTTAGCTTATGTTCATGTACCATCACAAATAAGAGGTAAGCTAGATGAAAGGGCAACAAAGGTAGTGTTTATTGGATATGATTCAACTCAGATGGGTTACAGGTTCTTCAATCCTTCAACCAAGCAATTCACTACAAGTAGAGATGTTGTGTTTGAAGAACACAGGTCTTGGTATGATGAAGACAAACAAAAGGTAACACTACCATATGATCTTGATTCTGACTCTCATCAATTAGGAAGCAAGCATGATACACAGGTCCAGGATCCAAGAAGTGATACAGACGATGACCAAGATGAAAGGGAAAAGGATTACAAGCTATGGAAGTCAAGAGGCAAAGCAAAGATGCAAGAGATTGGAGAATGCTCCAAACAAGCACCTACAAGATCAGCAAGAGAGAAGAAACAACCAGAAAGGTATGGATATGATTCCACATTTGTTACAAAGCATTCAATATACTTGGAAAAAGACTCTATTTCAGAGGAACCCTCAACCTATGAAGACCTAATTGGGAAAAGGCCATGAACGAAGAGATAGATGCATTGAAGGAAATGGACACTTGGGATTTGGTTCCAATGTCACCGAATCAAAAGGTAATTGGTTGCAGATGGGTATATAAAGTTAAAAGAAATTCAGATGGATCAGTTTGCAGGTACAAGGCAAGATTAGTTGCCAAAGGATGCTCACAAACTCATGGTATAGACTATGAGGAAACATTCTCACCAGTTGCAAAGATGACTACAATCAGGACATTGATAAGTGTAGCTGCTGCAAGGAATTGGAGACTCCTCCAACTTGATGTAAAAAATGCATTCTTAAATGGTTTGATAAGTGAAGAGGTATACATGTCAAAACCACCAGGTTTTGAAAACCCTAATCATCCATCTTATGTTTGCAAACTTAAGAAAGCATTGTATGGATTGAAACAAACTCCTAGAGCTTGGAATTACAGGTTGGTTACATATCTTCAAGATCAAGGGTTCAAAGCTAGCAGCTCAGATCCTTCTCTATTCATCAAAAGGGATCACAATGAGGTTATCTATCTATGTATATATATAGATGATATTATTGTGACAGGTGATGATCTAAATGGCATTCAAAGGATCAAGAGACACATGCAAGAGGAGTTCAAAATCAGTGACCTAGGTGAGCTCACATATTTCCTAGGTATGCAGGTGATATATACAGATGAAGGAATGTATTTGACTCAAAGAAGATACATTCAGGATCTTCTTCTCAAGTTCAAAATGGAGAACACTAAACCTGTAGGTACACCTTTGGAGATGAATCATAAACTAAGTGTTTATGAAGGTGAGAAAATTGAAGACATTAAAGAGTACCAAAGCTTGGTAGGTAGCTTGATATATGCTACTCATACAAGGGCAGACATCTCATATAGTGTGGGAGTGCTTAGTCAGTTCATGCACTCACCGAGAAGACCACATATGGATGCGGCTAAGAGAGTACTTAAGTATCTCAAAGGTACAATCAACGAAGGTATATTCTATCCTTACTCTTCAGATTTGGATATCAAAATCTACTCAGGTGCAGATTGGGCAGGAGCTAAGGATGATAGAAAAAGTACATCTGGTTACTTAGCTTTTGCAGGTTCGAAGCTAGTGTCATGGAGTTCCAAGAAGCAACCAATAATTGCTTTATCTTCAATTGAAGCAGAGTACAAAGGTTTGACCAAAGCAACTCAAGAAGCAATATGGTTAAAAGCATTGTATACAGATTTGGGACTTGTGAGTTCCAAACCTCACATATTTGAAGATAATGTAAGTTGCATGCATCTAGCGGCAAATCCTATTTTTCATGCGAGAACCAAGCACATAGAAGTCCATTACCACTTCATCAGGGAGAAGCTCATGGCAAAGGAGATTGACATTTCTTTTGTTCTTGCTGAAAAGCAAGTAGCAGATATGATGATGAAGGCACTTGATGGAATAAAGCTTTGTAGATTCAAAGCTATGACAGGTATTCAACCTATCAGAGAATGAAGACTCAAGCATACTTTAGCTTGAGGGGGAGCTGTTGGAACATCAAGCTTACACTATTCTTGAGGTGGATTTGATCTACATCAAAGGCTATCGCGTCGAAAGAATATCCGTTGGAGAGTTCTTTTTCTTATGCTCATTCATTGTATTTTTTTGAGAGATTTTTGATGGCTCATTTACCATTGTAAAAGCCTTGAGATTTACACATGTAAAGGTAGAAAGATAAGGCCCAAATCCCATGAATTTGTGGTGGTTGAAGTTGCATTCAATCAAGCAAATCAAATCACCTAAAAGTAGATCAAACTAGATCTTCACTTTTCCTAGATTGTAGGAAAGTGAATTGATTCCCTCCAACAACCATTCCCACCTTCATTTGAATTCAAATTCAACTTGTAAAAGTCGTAGAACACTCCTAGAGTCTATGTAAAGACTTGAAATCACTTTTACATTACATGGAAGCAATATACATACACTTGTGACCATCATTGTCTTGCTCCTTCAATTCTCTGCATCATCTTCTTCACCAACAGTAATCTTGCAGAGGCTGCTGTTCTCTCTCCAGAGCTCCAAATTGAGTGGAAGATGACTCATTGGAAAGATATAAGCTTCTAGTTTATGCCTATAAATTTTCAAAGCATTTGGTTTAGTAGATTGGGAGAAATATGAGGTTTTCTATCTCGGGGTCAATCTCTGCATATTCTTGAAAATTAGGAAGTACCACCGGTGAATGTCGCATTCATTCCTATAGCATATTTTGCTTATTCCTTATACTTTTGTGCATTCCATACACTCAGCCCTATGTGTATCACTCCCATAAAAGGATTTTTTCTAATTGTAATAACGCTGGTCGCTATGGGCATTTGAAGTTCATTGTCTCTTCCATAGATAGTAAGTTTTTTGAGCTAGTCGACCCGCGAACCTATCTGTTTTGTATCGACTCATTCTCCTTGATGCTCCAAAGTACATAGTGTGTTTCTTTGCACTTATAGCATGCCTATAAGGTCTATTTGAGTCTCCATAAGCTCAAGGGCTGATCTTGTGCCGGTTGGCTTGACCAAACTTTGTCGCTTCAAAACACACTTTTCTACCTTCTACAAGCTTCTCCAAGTTCTTTCAAACTGGTACCTAGAGATGCGAATTCATCTCTCACTTGTGTCATGCATACGAACATTTGATGGAATGCAGTGTCGATTGTGGGTGATAATATTAGCGGTGGAGTGAGTGAAGATGCGGTGGGTGGGGGGGTTGATGCAAGGGGAAGGGGAAATAGGGATGGGAAAGTGGATGCAGAGGTGACTGTGGAGAAATGTGCTGTTTCTAAATGTGGTGGTGAAATGGATGAGGTGAGTGGTGGTGCGGTGGGTGGTGATATGTCCATGTCACTGGATGTCGTGTCGAGTGCAGTGACTGTGAATAGTGGAGTGATAGTGCGTGCTTGAGTGGGTGTGAAAACACGATTTACAAAGGTTGCCGAATAATTTATAGATGGGGTCTCTTGTACTGCTTGGTGGAGAGGGGAAAGAGAAAACACAATGGATCGGGGAGGTGAGGCAGGGGAGAAGATCAATGGAGGGGGAAATGGGAATAGGGGTCTTGGAGGGGTGGGGAAGGAAGGGATGGATGGATGGATGGATGGATGGAGAAATGGACTGGATAGAAGGGTGGAAGTCCTAGGAGGGAGGCTGGGTTGTGTGGGTGCGGAGAGGGTGAGAGGAGTTGAGGCAACAGAGGCTTCTACTACCGCACTATCGAAGGACGTGGATGGTTGAGGGGAGGTAGGGTGTACAGGAGAGTCTGGAGGGACGGGGGTGAAAGAGGAGCGGTTGGTGTGGTGGGTACTTTGACAATAGTGGTGGTATTTACAGTAGAAGTGTGGGGAGGGGAGTCGATGATGATCGTTTCTTCTGCCAAAGATCCTTCAAGAATGAGGCGTGCTTCCCGGGCCTATTGTGATGACTGGCTATCCATTGGTACACGAATATATTGATCGGGTTTCGATAGTAAGAGAATTCATCGTGGGTCAAACTGTGGTAGTGGTTTCCTCTGCAAATAGCATAATGCTTCATTAGTGCCTACTGACTTAACCAGTTCTCTGAATCCCTGAATGTATGCTTCTTCGAAACCTCCTGTGGCGAGTTCTTGTTCTACAAGCACTTGGCTTTCTTCTTCGGAGAGTTTTATGCACGCCTAAATGGCTTGCATAGTTCGATATAGTTTCTTGATTGCCAATGTATAGGCAGCTGCTTCAAATGTTTTGTCTTCGTAAGTACTTGTGTCACCCTGAGTATCAATGTGTTGTTCATGTTCATCAGTCTACACATTCTCTTGAGAGTCATGGCTTGCTTGACTAGCTTCATCGTCTCCGTCGTCGTCGTCATCAGTTTTTGTCCTCTCTTCTTCAGGGCTGGAGACTACTTGCTCTTGCGGTTGATCAGGGGGTGTAGTAGGGTAACTTGGGTGTTCATACTCCTGAGAGAAAAATTGTCCTTCTGAAAATTGAAATTCGTTTGAAAAAGCATCCGGCATTTCAAAATCGAACGTGGTATTCATTGGTTCTGCTTCCAGGTTGGGTATAGGAAAAGTAAGCACTTCCGCACCAATGGAGGTGGGAATTTCTGCTGTTGTAGTTGTGGGTTCTTGAACGGTAGTTTCTTGAGAGGTAACAATACTAGTAGTACCTTCTGTGATAACTGGTCATGACAGTCATATGCGAATGGGTAGTATCGGTGCAGGGGGTTCCGTAGGTGACTGTTTTGGAGAGGGTTGAGGTGACGGGGACTCTAGAACTTGTAGGCATGGGATAGATCCTTGCATGCGCTTGCTTGCCCGTCCCTTGCTAGATTTTCTGGCTTTCTTGGCGGTCTCTTTGAATGCCTTCAATTCTTCACTTGTCATTGCGTGTTCTATAGGCAAGTCATATGCCAAACACATATAAACAATTCGAGTGAGAGTGCAACATCCATGGATGACTTTTTTCTTTTCCCATCTTTGCTGCGCTAGATACAACTGATCAATGATCCAACTCGCAAGATCTATGGTATGGGGCCCTATACATGCTAAATAAAATCCAAAACAAATACGCTTGTGAGGCATAGCAAAATGATCCTGAGCCGGGAATGCAAAATGTTGCATACAGATATGCAATGGCTTAGATAGCTCAGGTGTGATGGCCGAGATGTCTTCGCATTTGATAATGTCACCATGCTTCATCGGCTCTGGAATCAGCCTTTCTCGCTCTATCGGCGTGTGAGTTCCATGGATCTTAATTGAAGCTTGAATCAAATCCTTTGAAAGATAGAATTTCTTGAATGGGGGGTCATTTACCAAAGACGACAAAATAAAAGTACCCGACAAGTCCTTGTTCTCGGAGGCTGCAAGTGTGGTCACCAGGTAGTAGCATCTATAAAAATCCGGTTTGGGCAGTGGATCACTAAAGTATTCCGTAAAACATGCTCTAGCCCAAATGTGCTTTAAATCTTCTGTATTTTGGAGCGCTTCAAATTCTCTGGAGACGAACTGATACTTGCCCCACTTACTACTGTCAAAAGTCAATGTGGCATCAAAAATAACCTGGGAGCCAATGGGAATTATGATGAAATTTTTCGGTATATCCCCTGGGAGGGTCATTAATCGGTATAGGTCCTAGGAATCCTTGAAATTTAGGCGGTTGTGACGTGGGATGTGGCTCAGCCAATAATTCATCAAAATTAACCACCGGTACACTGGGGCGAGCTTCAGATGGTCCTTCTATTTGCATGATGATGGATGCAAATGTGGAGAAGATCTGCTACAAAAGATTAGCACATTAGCATGGACATTAATCATGATCCCATTAAAGTGAGACCGCAATCACTTTCCATAACGGATGTGTAACCCGTGTACCCAAGTGTTGTGAGGTGGTTTATGGAATGATTTTTGCAAAACTAATGCAGGTCTCTAGACACCTACATGCTTCAGATAGTGCATACATTGTTTGATGAGATGTTATTACAAGTGATGTTGGGTTAGTGTTGATGTGATTATACAAAGTTCAGTTGTGAGTGAATTGTTACAAGGGAGTTGGTTATTCGGGATGGGAGTAATGTTAGACAAAGATTTCTGAGGAGACATCTGGATACGTTTCGGTATCCATTTCCTAAGGGTTGGTGAGTGGGTGGTATGTTTTTGGTGAGGGACAAAAGATTATCTTGGATATTGTGGTGTCGATGGGTGAGGAGATTTATGAGGGGTATATGTTACATGGCTTGAGTGTTGAGCTATAATACACTATTTGGGTACCCATATCTGCATGGGTGTGGATTGATTTTTTAGGTACTTCTTGGCGATCCAAATCTGTCGAAGCTTCATCGAGATCGAAGAAGGTCGAGGAGATGTTGAATATTGCCGCTGATTCTGTTGAAACTTTGTCTCGTCATTGTCTGCATTGTTGAAATCTATCGCTGCTTTCTGTCCTTTTGGCACCCATATTTGTCTCGTGCCACCTCTTCTGTGATGTTGATATTGCTGCATTCTTTGCATCATCTAGTAGGGTCGTCAGTTTGGGTTCCTTCGCTGTGGTTGATTCCTTCGTGGTTGGGGTGGAGAGGTCGGGTTGACACTCTACTATGGAAAAGAAGGGAGGTCCAACACTTGCAAAACCTTCCCATTAGGAAGTGCTTCGTTTTGTACCTTAAATCTAGGCCAGTCTGCAGTAAGTGTGGAAGGATGGGCAACGCAGGGTGTTGTGCCCATTTGTCCATTGATGCAGTCCACCTGACCGCTGATGCAACCCACCTGACCCATCTGTTGGGTGGTGACCCCTTCTAATTTGTAGGAAGAGCAGGGGAAAATCACTTGACATTCTTCTGAAAATCTGTTGACATTCTTATGAATGGAAATTGTCCATCGCCAAGCCCGCGTGGGTTGGGGTAGACATAGCATGACTTATCTAGCCAAAGATCCTCCCGTCCTCTGTCGCATGCGTTTCATATGGTCTAGGGTTACATACCTCAGGTGGAGTGTTGTTAGGGAAGTCAAGCGGTATCACTCGCTGATGATCTAAGGTTCCAATCTGCAAGGATCCTTGTCTAAGTTTTAGTTCCACTGAGTGATTGTATAGCCAATCTTGGCCAAGAATTAGGGGTTCTATCAGGTCGTTGTCATGGCACATTAGTAGCTTCACTGTCATGGTCACATCATGTATGAGGATAGGAAGATCCACCTCACCCATGCAAGGGGTTTCCATGCCTCCTAGCCCTATGAGGTATGCCTCAATTGGCCGCATTTCTATTCCTGAGTCCTTATAGTGGGACCATCTAATCGCGCTAGTCGCAACGCCTGAATCAATTAAAGCCCTGAGCTCTTGGCAACGGTTGTCGTGCTCTAGCCTGACTGTAATGAATTGTCTCCTATCCACTATGCTAGGATGAGTACTTGACTTTGCTTGACACATGGCCATGGGGTATCTGGGTGTTGTTTCCAGATGGTTATAATATTCTCTCCCTAGTCCTTGTCTTCTTAACTTCATGCGCTTAATGCGTTCTATAGCTTCTGCCTGAGCTTCAGCTCGTATTCTATTTTCTTCCTCCTTACACTTCTTTGCCAATGTGAGTCATCTAAGCATATTCTCAGTAAGAGGTTCCTGATATGACTTGACTCTACAACCACTAATGTAATTAGGCATTATGTCTCCTTCTAGGGTGGCTAATTGTAGCGCTCCACTTGTCGAGAGTCTGTTAATGATCATAGGTCCATGACTCACATTTCTAATTTCCGTGCATGTTGTTTTAGCATATATACTAGAACTAAATCTCCTTCTTTTAAGCCTTTGTCTTTCACATGTGCATCGAAATAGGCTTTCTATCACTTCTTTGCTGCATATATACCTGCTACTACTTTCAGCCTGGTTTCTCCTAATCGTTCCAAGTCCATTATTCTTGATGATAATTCATGGCCGGTCCACCTGATGTTCTTGTGCAACCTTAGGGTTCGGTATCAAGAAGTCCAAGGAAGTACAGCATTCTGACCAGAAACTATCTGAAAGGGAGTTGCATTGAGTACAGCCACTCGATATGCCCCAACAGCATGATGTAACTGTTTGTCCCAGTCTGAACATTTGTTGTTCACGAGTTTTGTCAATACGTTACAAAGGATCTTGTTAGTGCTTTCAGCTTGACCATTGGCCTAAGGATGATATGGTGCAGATTTCTTGTGAATCACATAAAATCCTGTAACACATATTCGATGACTTGGTTTAGAAAGTGAGTTGCTCGATCGCTCACTAACTCTATAGGCAATCCATATCTTGTAAAGACATTTTCAAATAAGAATTTTGCAGTCGTGTGTGCATCATTCTTTTTTGTGGCCTTGGCCTCTACCCATTTGGTAAGATAATTCGTAGCAACAATGATGTATTCAGCATGAGTACCTTTTGCAAGGGGGTTAATGGGTCCTACAAAGTCTATACCCCACTTAGAGAATGCACGTCCTCCCATCATGGGTCTCAATGGCATTTCATCTCTACGGGTAGGAAACTGAGTCCTTTGGCACACATCACATCTCTTAACATAGGTATGTGCATCCATATGAAGAGTGGGCCACCATAATCCAGCAAAGAGTATGGCTTTGATGATCCTGTCGGGGCCAAAATGACCTCCTGCAACAGCTTGGTGTGCAGTCTCTAGTACGCTCAAATAATCATTCTCATGAACACATTGTCTTAAGTATTCGTCTCGTCCTCTTTTGTATAGATTGTCGCCAATAAGTGAATAGTCTTGAGCTTCCTACTCTAGACTCTATTGTCGTGCTAAGGTCATTCCTTTAGGGAATGTTTTTGTCCTCAACTATGTCACTAAAGGTTCACTCCATTTTGGTGTGAGAGACATATGATATAACGTAGCATGTTCTACTGGTGGTCTTTCACAACAAACAGGGCATTCTCTACACAACTTGTAGACATCTGCTTCCATAGAAGGCCAATATACTCCTCGTCTATGCAGAGTCTGCAAGGTACGATGTTTTGAATGATGTTGCTTTAATGCACCTACATGTGCTAATTGCAACCAATTCACATGTTCTGGTTCATCTACACAACAAGCAAGAATCTTTTGATTATCTTGTTTATATATACTTCTTGCTATTATTTGATATCTTTGTGACTTGGTAATCTCTCCTTCATTGATCCTTATCCTAGGATTCTTGGGTCCATATGTGAGAATCGGGACAATAGGCTTAGCCCATTCTGGTACTATCTCAAGGTTAAGCTCCTGTGGTTAATCTTGAGAGGTGGTAAGCTCTGAGATGGGTTTTCCCTTTCCTGACTACTACTTCAAAGTCTTACTCCATGAGTAATAGAAACCAATGTATTAATCGTCGTGTATTACAAGGCTTATTGACTAAGTACAATAATGCTTGGTGATCCGTGGAAAATTTGAACTTATTTGCCAACAAATAATGCCTGAATTTCTTTACTGCATAGATCATTCCTAATCCTTCTCGTTCTATAGTGGTGTAATTTCTTTTTGCTACGTTCAACTGTGTGCTCGCATAAGCTATAGGGAGATCTATATTGCCTTCATTCGTGGGTTGTGCCAACACACATCCTATGGCATAGTTGGATGCATCCACATGTACATGGAATGGCTTACTCCAATATGGGGTTGTCAATATAGGTGCTGAGCACAAATGTTGTTTAAGTTCATTGAATGAATTCTCACACTCATCTGTCCATTCAAACTTGGTCAAAAGAGAGTACAAAGCCTTGGCTATGATTGCATACATGTGTATGAATCTTCTATAATAACCACAATGATCCATAAATGCATGTACCCCTTTTACGTTGTTTGGTCTAGGTAGATCAGCAATTAGTTTCACTTTTTCTTCATCTGTAGAGATTCTGTTCTTTGACACAATGTGTCCTAGAATTTTGCCTTGTCTGACCATGAACATGCACTTTTCTGGGTTCAGAAAATATCAGTGGGTTCAGAAAAACCTTATATTCTTGACATTTGTTAAATACTTGCCTTAGTTTTGGGATATGAGTCTGCCTCATATTCGAATGTGCACATATGTCATGGACATAAAATTCCATATTCTTGCATAAGAATTCCCTAAAAACATGGCACATAAGTCATTGGAAAGTAGCAGGCCCATTTGTGAGCCCAAATGCCATCACACGAAATGCAAATATGCCCCATTTTGTGGCAAAGGCTGTCTTGTGTTGATCTTCTGGAGCAATGGCTACTTGATTATAGCCTGAGAAACCATCAAGAAAGCTGTAAACTTCCTTGCCTGCAACTCTTTCCAATAGATGTTCCGTGATAGGAAGAGGATAACTGTCTCTAATCGTGGCAGCATTGACTTTTTTAAGGTTAATACAAACACACAATTTTCCATTCTTCTTGGGCACAACCACAATGGGGGATACCCATTCGGTATGCTCAATTTCGTAAATGAATCCTGCTTCTATCAAACGATCTATTTTTTCTTTAATCTTAGCAGCGTAGTTCTCATTGTACGTGTATGGTTTCTGTTTCATAGGTTTTGTATCTGGAGTCATAGGGATTCTATGGGAGCATATATCTGGGTCTACTCCTTTCAAGTCTTTGTAGCTCCAAGCGAACACATCTCTATATTCACGTAGTAGGGCAACTAATTCTTCTTCTTCTTCATTCGTCAAATCATGCCCCATGTATGTACATTTTTCTTCTTCTCCTTCTATGGTGACTATGATTTTTTTAGTTTTCTCTCGGTTATCATATGCTTCTCCAACATCAGCTTTTCTTTTAGGCAGCCGTACCATGATTCGTCTATCTTCTATTTCATATTTCTTGAAGTTCTCCGGTACTTCCATGAGTGGTTCTTCTTCTTCTTCGGTCCTAGGTGACTTGTTTCTCTTCTTTTGTTTGCTTTTTGTATCTCTTATGGATGGCTCAAGTCGTTCCATTTGACTTTCCTTTTCTTCTTCAGGTTTTTTGGCTTCTACAAAGTAAAGATATTCCTCTTCTGTGGAACAGAAGGGTTCCATGATGATGGATTCTAGGTCCTCGTCATCACTCTCGTTTGGTTCTTGGGTCACTTCTGTGCATTCTTCTAGGATAAAGTCTTCCTCAACATGTTCAATCCTAAAAATGGAAATATCATGCCCCTCCTCATCACAATGAGGGGTCCATTGTTGTTCATTCACCGCTATGTCCATCGTGGCTAAAATTTCTACCCAATCGTGAGGCTCAAATTCCTCGTCTGGAAATACTATAGGTGTGTAAGCTGAGTCTTGAAGAGTTCATGGATGTCGTTCTAAACCTAAAGTCCTGGCTTCTAACCGTTCTTCCTCTTGTTTGGCTACTTCACACATCCATAGATGAGTATCCTCGTGCAACCATGAGGGGTCTGATTCCAATGAGTGTACCGACTCTATTTCTTCTTGTGTCTTATGGATGGTGTTCCATTGTATTGGGGGGTACATCTTGATGGGAATAGTCTTTAAGATTGACTTTGGTTTGATCATTACAGGAGATCATCAGGAACTCATCAATCAAAATCAGATCAGCTTGGGAATTGAGTTTGAAACGACAGACTTAGGTCTACTCCATTTTTGTATGGGAATTAGTAAGGCAAAGAAAGGATCGCATTTTCATCTCACAACAAAAATATGCCAAAGAAATTCTCAAGGCATTTGGAATGATGGACTACAAACCAACTAGCACACCTATGGAGGTAAATCATAAGCTATCTATGGATGATAACATGCCTGATGTTGATGCTAAGAAGTATAGGAAGCTCATTGGAAGTCTTATTTTTCTGTGAAACACTAGACCAGACATTTGCTATGCTGTTGGAGTGTTAAGCAGGTTTTCCAACAAAACTAAGGAGAGTCACTAGAATGCTGGAATGTGAATTCTAAGGTACATTGCAGGAACCTTGGATTTTGGTATCTTTTATACCATAGGTGATACACTTCAAGGATATTGTGATTCAGATTGGGTTGGATATTGTGATTCTAGAAAATTAGTTTTTGGATATTGTTTCTCACTTGGTTTAGGAATATTTTCTTGGGTAAGTAGGAAGCAACCAACTCTTGCACTCTCCTCCACTGAAGCAGAGTACAAAGTAGCTTGTTTTGCTTCTTGTGAGGCAGTCTGGTTGAGGAGAATTCGTGCAGCTCTAGGCTTTCCATCAAATATGACGACGATACTCAAGTGTGATAATCAAAGTTGTATGGCCATTGCAAAGAACCTAGTATTTCATGCTCGCACCAAGCATATATAAGTAAAATACCATTATGTTTGTGAGCTGATTGAAGATGAAATTATGGAGCTAGAATATTGCCCAACAAAGGCAAATTGTGCTGCACTTGGAAGAGAGCAGCTCAATAGGCATCTTCAATAGATGGGCATAGGATCGAGACCAACTTGATTTATCATTCTTTAAACAGAGGGGGGGTGTTAGTATGTGATCAATGTCTACCCGTCATGATAGTATGCACTTTTTTATAAGGCCCCCATTATGAGGAGAAGCCAAGCAGGCATTACCCAATTGATGGTAATCCCAACTTGCATGTTGGATGAAGGTCATATTGGACCATGTAAGGTATTATAAGGAAAGGGAGTTACCAGGGTCCCTAATTGTGGGGTCTGAGGCAATAGTGAGGAGCCCCGTCTAGGGGGTCCTGGTAGCACCTATACCCCAAGGGAAAGGATGCTGACAAGCGCTTATGGTGTGCTCAAATCACCTCAAACTAATCGACTTGTATTGCTTGAGCCTCAATTGTAACTTTAATCTCACTATCTCGTACAGACTCGTACGTACGCACTATTGCTCTCCCAAACCCTCTTACTCTCATACACTCATCTACAGACACATACATCTGACCCTTCTCTCATGCATTATCTCTTCCTCACACTTCTACCTTTTACCTCTTGCACACTCACTCACTCACGCACCCTCATTATCTGCATGCATACTTTGTTGCAACCTCACTTCCTCACCCTCTCCCGCACTCTCCCTCGTGCACCCACTTGTCCTCTTTCCGTGCTCGTACCCTACTTAGTTTTCTTTTCTCCTCTCACCCATTCCCAATTTCTCTTCTCCACCTATTCTTATTCATCTACGGCTGTGCTCTCCTCCTTCATATACTCTTACTCAACTCAAAATCTGGAACGCAGGGGTGACTTAGACTAGGAGTGACCGATCAAGCTAGGAGAGAGCTTGTTACTGCTTGCTTCCTACTCCATTAATGTATCATGAGGATGAGGAATATATGCTGAAAGGGAAATGGCAATCAAAGCCCTCTACTTCTTTTGTACCCCTCCTTTTTCGAGGAGTAACACTCCACGATGCTATGTACAGAACGCAAGTCATTAGCATGCCCTCGGCTGGCCAATGTTCTGAAGCGCTTACATATATTAGTCAAAGGAAGGATGGTTAGTTATATACTCACATTAAGGAATATCAAAAATTAATTCCCCAAATCTCTGTTGTCCAGTAAATCCCTTCTTTAATTAGAGAAACACGCGCACCCTCATCATATATTCAACAAGAATGCCCTCAGTTCTCTATATTCCGAACCCCCTTTTTTTCCTTGAAACTAAAACCCAAGAAGCTCATGTTATATGGCTGCTAGTCCAATCATTAAAAAACCACCCTTGAGACCTTCCCTCGCTAACAGCCTAGGTGTTGTGCTTGCACACCTCCTACCAATGCTTCCTCAAACGCAGCAGAACTCTCGTTCCTTTGAATAGTCGTTCTCTATACGTAGTCTCCTTGGGGGGTTTTTGCGAACTTGCCAGCTCCTGCTCTGAGTGGCCCCAAGCTTCCTCTTCCCTGCAGATGTATGGATGTGTACTCAGCACGCAATACCCTTCTTTGAATTGGTCTTCCAATCCTTGAAAAGGAGCCTCTCCGTGCTCTTGCCTCCTCTCGTGTGGGCATTCACAGCCCATACCCTTCCCTGCAGTAATCGACAGCCCTCAAGAAAGAACATCCCCCCGAGAGAATAGCCCTTCCTCTCTTTTTGACCTTGAATCCCCCTTCGGTAGCTGCATATCTATGCAGAAAGCAAAAAAAGTATGCCCTTAAGAACAATACCTCTGCCTTCATGTGACGGGGTCCCCAAAAACTTTGTGCTGATAAGGTTTTATTTCCCCCCATGCGTAGTAATGGAGTGTAATTTCTCTGACATCCCATGCCATTCTAACTGCCTCCAAAGATGCCTCATAAGGTTGCTCATTAGCTTCTTCATCAACCAAGGATCCCATGCTATCATCAGGTTCGGACCATATGTTCTTATCTCTCATTGGGTTCCTTAGACTCAATGCATCATCCAATCTCCCTACTGCAGCATAAATGATTGAAAGCACCACATAAGGAGATGAACTTTTGGAATATAAAGTAAACACCTTCTTCACAATTCTTTCTCCTCATCTCGTGTTCTGTAACATGCACAGACATTCAAGGCACAACTATAACAATTTTTTAAACCCGAATAAAAGTGTTTTAGTGCATAAATGTTAATGGTTTTCATGGCTAACATACTCCCCTCTTCTGCTTGCAAAGTCATCCTCGACGAGCCAATGTGTGCCTGTACTCAAGCCAAGGATCAGTTCTCTTCAAAAACATCTAACCGGGTCATCATCAATGATACACTTTCACATTTATATGCAGCACACTTCCATTCTCCTTATTCACTCACTCACCTCGTCTACAATTTCCCACATCCAAGCACATACCATGATGCACACACATGTCCACATCATGAATTACTCACTCTCAATTGTGCTCACTCATCTTTTCATGCATTCCAAGAAAGATACATGCCAACCACATTCATTTCCATGTCCTCATGCAATCCCCTTTTACTTCTTCTCTATCTCACATCTCCTCTTCATCATGCCACATGCAAGTCTATGCAAACACACATACGAACCATGCCGCATACCATGTTCTCAACCATATCCATATAAATACACTCTTTTCACCTATCCATTTCCAAACATAGAACCACAAGAACCATGTTTACATCCTTGTTACCACTTCATTGACTCGACCACTTCATACCTTACTTACCATCTGTGGCACTCTTTTTCCTTTGGCCCTTTACCCGTGTTCCTGCATTATCCATCAACACAAAATCCAACCATCACAAAAAAGACTTACCATGTATAAAGATACCGAACGGAATCGCTCTTTTCCCTTGCACCTGTTAACTCACACATCTCAACAAAAATGTAAGTACCAAAAAGATGTGTCAAAACCAAAATCATCATGTATAATCCGCATGCATATAGGCATCCTTCCTAACTGATCATACGCAAACAAGACGAAGTCCGACACAAAACCGAACTCGCGCAATAAAAAAGAGACCATCTCCAAAAAATAGAACATGACCCAAGTAAAAGAATCAAGGCAGTATACCTCATTTCCATCTTCAGAAAGAACCTATTGACAAGAATAGAAAAGCCAAATACAGTGAGCAGGCAGCAAGCAAGTCAAATACACATGTGAATACCGGTCCTCGTTGGTGTTGACATTAGGTAGACCGATCTATCAAAAATCACAAAAAGATCACACAAACATATACATGCATGGAACACCCATCCGGACGATCATCGTCCTCCTCCTCTCTGTCTCTCCCCCTCAGGGACAGGAACACAAAATATATTTTTTAATTTTTAAAATTTATTATATATATATATATTTATTTACACACGGGTTGGCCTATGTGGCCATCGGATGCGACTCGTGGTCCTAACCGCCCGGCTAGGTTCGTTCCACCCATCTACCGGTGCAGCATAGCGCCCAACAACATAGATACATGATAGTTTGTCCGCAAGCTCTTGACCGATATCTCCATGCTTTTTAATGCTTGATCTGAAAAATATGCTACAAGGTCGAACAAAGCACTCTGGTATACCTGGTCAGCCATCGGTTGCCTAGTCCTCAGCGATCCCGCGTAGTAACACACTTGGTCTAAAAAATTTTGCGATCCCTGAAAACAAAAGGTAAGTTGTTTGCTAAAATAGAGGAAGCCTCTCTCTTTTTGTTCTCGTATCCACTTGCACATCTCTTGTAAGAAGACCCAAATCATGCAAAAAATTGCCATCACCCAACGGCTCACTCGAAGCCCTGTCCATACGTATTCACATGTCGACCCTTGTATGCTCTGCTCGCTATCCTGGCACCTGTCCCCATCAACCCTCGATTGAATAACTATGGCATGTTCAACACGAGTCGATCCTAACTCCTTTAGGCCATCGCCATTCTTGCTCGTATTCTTTGTATGAAGCACTTTCTTCACTATGTCCTTTTTTGGCTCTTTACCCGATGCAGGACCTTTCTGAAGTCCTTCATGTCTAGAATTCCTCTTTTCACAATCACCCTGGTTCTCCTTATCCTTGCATTTCTAGAGGTTTTCCTTTTGATCAACTACTTCCTTACTAGGACTATCGTGATCCACACACCACTTTTCTCTCCTGGATTTACTTTTGCCATCGTTGATGTGCGTTGTGTAGCACTCAACGTCGCCTGTACCTGCCAACCATCCTAGCAGTTCTTGGTTCGAGTCGTCCTTGTAGACTAGTGGGACCTTATACTCACCCATCTTGGGTTGGCCTCACCTTGTTGCTTGTAAGTTAAATCCATCTTGCAAAAGGCTTTTGTAATTTTCTACTTTCAGCGAAAACTTTTCCTGTACTTTTTCACGCACATCGTTTTCAGCCACCTTCTTTTCCAACTCTTTGATCGGAACCGTTTTCTTAGCATCTTTCTTAGGGGTCACTTGCATTTATATTCGATCGGTTTTGGGCCCAATAGTTATAAACCCCGTCCTCCAGTCATGTACACAATCAGCTTGCATCAGCCATGGTCACCCCAATAATATCGAAAATGTAGTTTCGGTGGATCTTGGTCTCACAACCAAGTAGTCAACAAAGAATTCGATCCCACCAACAATAGTTTGCACATTTCGTATTAATCCTACAGGCTTTACCTGCATCTAGTCAGCCATTCAGAGAGACATTGGGGTATCTTCCAGTTGTGTCAATCCCAACACTTTCATCATGTATTTTGTCATTAGGTTCACTGCGGCTCTGCTATCCAATTGCGCGCCTACGACCGCATATCCATTGATCTCCACTGTGACTGCAGGAGCATTCGAGTCCACTTGATTCGTAGTACTTTGGATCGTCCCTAAGATCACCTCGTCCACTTTTTCTTTTCTCTTCGCTTTCCTTGGTTTCTTGATAAACTTGTTGTAGAATTGCTTTCTGCAGGTTGGCGAACACATTCGTAATGTGGCCAAATCCAAAGTGACTTCGGTCTCGGCAAGCCTTTGTACAATGTCCATTCCTGCTTCTGCTTGCTTCTTTTTTGGCAACTTCTCTTGGACTTTTAGCCTTTCTGGAAATGGTGGAACACCCGGTACAAATTTTCGTGTAATTGGTGGAAGGACCTCCACCTCATCTTCTTCATCTAAATCCCTTTGCCTATGAATCTCGTCATCGTCATTCACTTGAACTTGGTTTCCTCGGGTGTACTCTTGTGCACGAGTGACCACAGCCACCATTGGTTCTTTACCCTTCTCTTTTCCTTGATTTGCCTCTACAAGGTGGGTAGAGGTGCTAGCTCCTGGATCCAATTCCCTAATTACTACTCCAGTAGTGGGCACTCTTCCTTGAGGTTGCATCATCGGTTGTGGTTGCGGCTGTGCGTAGGTTGAAGTCTCGGCCCCTCTTTGTCCTTGGCCATAATCATTTCTTTGTGTGGGCAATCAACATCGTAGTGACCCTCCCTACTACAATATCGGCACATAGGTGTGAAGTCTTCATGCTTTCTCTCATTCGGACAATGTGCTTGTATATGCCCAAGGCACCCACATCGCCAACACTCTGGAGGTCCCATTCTCCTTTGATTTTGTGGCTCAGGTCCTTGATATCCACCTGCTTGGCCTTGGCCTCCATAAGCATATGTGGTTCTAGGCCCCCATCTAGGCACGGGAGGTTCACTTTGGCCCGGTAATCCCTGATAGGCATATTTCCTATTTTTAGCCACTTTCCCTTATCACGACATTGATCTTCGGTGTGATTGTTCCTCTTGCAAAAGTTACAAAAGATTCTTGGTTCTACATATAATCTCGAGACTGTAGGACATTCTGTGACCATGTGCCCATATCCTCGGCATTTTGCACAAAAGATGTTCGACCTAAACACTCCTTGACTTGGTTCGAGTGCCACTTCTTGCCTTACCGCATATGTTTCATGAGTTAGAGTGGGAGCTTTTACCGCCTGAGCCACGATTTCGATAATCCTTTCTTCGGTCAACATCGGTTTCACCTCTTGGGGCGTGTTTGTAGCGGCCATAAATGATGGCGGAGTTGCAGCAGGATTTGCCTGAGTAGCTCCACTTGTAGAGCCAATGTTCATACCTTGCGTCGGTTCAAACAAAAGTTCTTGCCTTCGTTGTTGGCCAAGTTGAACCTCTTCCCACACGCGAGCAACATCTTTGGTGGCCACCAATGTTGCCAATCAGCTCAAACTGATATGTTGTTGAGCACTTGGATCTCTAAGTCCTGCAATAAATCTTTGTTTCAAGGTATCTTCATTTGGGGCATTTGCACCCATCTTCCTTACCAAAGTTTCCATCCGCTAGATATAATGGTCTATACTCTCATTTACCCCCTGCCGGAGATAATCCATTTGTTGAGCTAGTCGATCTTGGAAACCTTGCCTACGGAACTTAGCCAAAAAGGCATCCTTTAGCATTTGATAAGTTCTCCTTTGCGGCTCTTCCAAATTTGGCGGCCTCATCTCTAAATATGGCCGGCAAGATTCAGAGTCTTTGTGCTTGGTCGACCACTTCATTTGCTTCACAGGTGACCTCGAACAATTGGATAAAGCTATCCGGATCCTCATCCCACAATCCCAAGAATTTAGGAAAATCTCCTAGATGCACTTGGACTCGTTGTGCCATTTCAAATAGTGGCGTAATGTCAATATCCTCACGATCCCAAAAATTTAGTGCACGCGGCCTTAGGATCCCTCCTTCAAACTTTTGCACTTGATTCACGACTCTCCTATGTGAGTACACTTTTTTGGCAAGTTTCTTCCCGCTAGTGGAGGTCGACTCACCTTGTGACTCCCACCTTCGCCTTTCTCTTTCAACGGCTCTTCTTTGAGCACGCTCTTCTCTTTCCGTTCGCGTTTCTCCTAAGGATGAGCTCCCCTCGCTCATGTACTAGATCCGGGGTCCGCAAGCTCGACCAACATGTGGCGCTAGGCGAACCTATGGCACTCTCTTGTAGAGACGTGCCAAGCTTTTCCTGGCAAACGCACCAAAATGGTAGCACCTATACCCCAAGGGAAAGGATGCTGAGAAGCGCTTATGGTGTGCTCAAATCACCTCAAACTAATCGACTTGTATTGCTTGAGCCTCAACTGTACCTTTAATCTCACTATCTCGTACAGACTCGTATGTACGCACTATTGCTCTCCCAAACCCTCTTACTCTCATACACTCATCTACACACACATACATCTGACCCTTCTCTCATGCATTATCTCTTCCTCACGCTTTTCCCTTTTACCTCTTGCACACTCACTCACTCACGCACCCTCATTATCTGCACACATACTTTGTTGCAACCTCACTTCCTCACCCTCTCCCGCACTCTCCCTCATGCACCCACTTGTCCGCTTTCCGTGCTTGTACCCTACTTAGTTTTCTTTTCTCCTCTCACCCATTCCCATTTTCTCTTCTCCACCTATTCTTATTCATCTACGCCTGTGCTCTCCTCCTTCATATACTCTTACTCAACTCAAAATCTGGAACACAGGGGTGACTTAGACTAGGAGTGACCGATCAAGCTAGGAGAGATCTTTTTTTTTTTTTAATATAAAGGAAGTTCGGCAATAGCCTACTCTCCCGGACTTGAATTAAATTAAGCAACGCTGGATCGAAAAGCTTGAGAACTACATTGAAGATGTAAGCCACCGTTGGATTGCGGTTTCTTTTGGTGCTCCTCTTTGTGCTACTTTGGTTTCTCTGTACGCCCCTAACGGGGATTTGGAGAGACTGAACACTTGGGCTTCATTAGACGCGCTCCCCCACAACGTGCTTATTTGCGGAGACTTCAACATGGTGGAGGACCCTATGGACAGATGGATGGGCAAGGGTAGGGTCATCGACAGTCGGGAGAAAGAAACGTGGGACATGACCAAACTCCACTTGGATCTGGTTGAATTCAAAGACTCGAATGGCTTTTCGTGGTCGAATCTCCAAGCGGGTGAGGATCTGAGGAAAGCTAGGCTTGATAGATGCTACATCTCTCAGAGTTTTACTCATCAGTGGGGCCACCCTACCATCACGCAACGCACTGACCTCACCATCTCCGATCACTACCCGATAGTTATCACTTTTCAACCTTCCAACAAGATCCGCAAGGCCCCGTGGTTCCATGCCAACGCTACCACTTTCTCTCTCCCCTCCGTCCACCAAGAGATTGCCGATGTGTGGACGGTGGCGTTCGCCTCGGGCTTGGCCCCAGCCAAGTGCTGGAGAAGCGCGGTCGACAGGTCTCGTAAGATCATGATCAGAACTAAGAAGATGCTCGAGACTGTGCGGCGGGCTCGTAGGGAAGCTCTTTACCACAGACTCTGGCGGCTCGAGGAGGAAGTGAATAAAGGAAAACACCAAGCACAGAAAGGCCTCCGAAAAATCAGAGCAGGGTTGAGATACGAGGAAGAAATTCAAAGGAAAAACTTGCAAATCTTCTTCAAGGAGTGGTGGGCCGGCAAAGCCGACAAACCCACCAAAGAGATGTGCCGTATCCTTAAAAGGAAACACAACAGAGAGGCGATCCCTCTACTACTGGACCCACATGGCAATGTATGCAATTCGGAAGAAGATAACCTTGGCATCATCGAAGGACACTTCACGAGACTCCTGGGAACCTCGAATCCCCTCTCCCACCAGAGAAGGGACTGCATGGCTGCCATTTCCAGGGTTTCCCCCCGGAGAATTCCACCCAACCTCCTCCCCCTGCTTCATGCCCCTATTTCCGAATCAGAAATCATTGAGGTCATTGATGCCCTCCCCCTCGGTAAAAGCCCGGGACCCGACGGACTCACTAACGAGTTCTTTAAATCCTTTAAGCTGGTGGTTGCCACCCCTCTTCGGATGGTTTGGCAAGAAGCGCTAAAGTTTGGTGCTCTTCCTTCCTGTCTAAACAATGGAATTATCAAGCTTATACACAAGAAGGGGGAAAAGAACAGAATCGAGAACTGGCGACCTATTACGATGCTCCAAACAGGATACAAGATCATCGCCAAAGTCATTGCCAACAGACTCTCGTGCCACCTGAGATCTTGGCTGAGTGAGGACCAAAAAGGCTTCATCAAAGGCAGGTCTATCCTGGAAACCATTATGGATATTTGGGAAGGCATTCAATTTGCAAATGAGTCTAAACAAGATGTGGTTTTCCTTAAGATCGATTTTGACAAAGCCTACGACAGACTGGAATGGGACTATCTTCTGCAGTCGCTTCAAGATCTCGGATGTAGTCAGAAATTCACCAAGATGATTGCGACCCTTCTTGGAAACGCAACGACCCAAATTAACGTGAACGGCAAACTTTCGAAGGCGATCCTCCTTAGAAGATCTATTAGACAAGGATGCCCTCTGGCCCCCCTTCTTTTTGCCATAGCCACTGAGGGGCTGAGCAGACTGGTCGCGCATCACGTGGAGACTGGCAATATTAAAGGCCTCCGGCTGCCCCATGACCACAGCCAAATCATCATGAGACTATTCGCCGATGATATGAACGCTTTCATTCACAATGATAATTCCAGCCTGGAGACTTTCTGGAGGTGTCTTGCTACCTTTTGTGAGGCCTCTGGATCCAAAATCAATCACTCTAAGACTGCCTTTAGGGCCATTGTGGGACATCATCCTGGCCTTCTCACTGATCATGGCTGCCAAATCATTCCGCAGGGCCAAATCTTTCGTCTTCTGGGAATTCCTTTGGGGTTTGGCGTCTCTATGGAGCAGCGTTGGAACTGGGTGTTGGCCAAACTCGAAAACAAGCTTAACTATTGGAAAGGTATGCAAATCAATCTTGCTGGGCGAGCGATGGTTATCAACACTTTCCTCCTCTCTTCTACCATTTATTTCCTTTCTTGCTGGAGACCGAACGAGCAAGGCTTGTCCAAAATGAGTAGTATCTGTAGAAACTTTCTATGGACGGGCGATCACAACAGAAGGGGGGTGCCTAAAATCAAATGGGACATTTGCACTAGCCCCAGAGACCGCGGGGGGCTTGGTATCCTGGACATTGGGTGTATGGCTAACAAACTGGCTGCCAAATGGATGATCAAGGCTTGGTGCAACAGGGAGGCCTCGTGGGCCAAGCTGATCTTCAGAAACAAGAATGAGTTGGCTCTCATGGGGTTCCCAAACTGGAAGAATCTCGACATCATGACCCTGTTATTCTCCCCGATCCCTGTATTCCCGAAAGGCTCCAATCTCGTGTGCTCCCTTTGGAAGGGCTGGAATAAAGTCAAAAGCTTCACAAGAATTAGTGAGGACTGGAAGTGGGCGGCCGGAATCAGACAAAACGACTCTATCTGGTTCCCGATACATGGCATCCAGAGTGTGGAGTCATGGAACATTCGAAATGCCAAGAGATTATGGCACAAAGGATTCAAAAAATGGAAACACCTCTGGAAACATGACACCAACAGCTGGATCAATTTTGAGGATATTGATCCTTGCAAAAACATCTCATACGAAGAATGGAACACTTTGCAAAGCAGATGCCTCGCATGGGAGCGTCACAAGATTCGCCTTCTCATGGGACACGATGCACCGAACTCGCTTGGTCTCAAATGGCACAATGGTAATAACCTACTCAAAATCCCGAACATCAAAGAAACGACTGACCACCAGATCAGTCTCAATAAGAAGTGGTGCCTGTCCTGGACGTGACTTCGATGGGACATGAAATTCATGGGTATCTGGCACCCTCTGATCGAGATTAAGAAATCTGTCCTTCTATGGCAAATTCTGCATCATGGAATCTGGACCAACCACAAGGCTAGCAAAATTTGTGGGGTCCCTCCTTGGTGCAAACGCTGTCACCGGGTTATTAAAGATGTCTCACACATCTTCCTTACCTGCCCCAGCTCCTACAGAATCTGGCAGACGGTTGGAAAGAAAATCAGACTTCAAAAACAGCTTAGTTGGAAACAAGTCCTTTTGGGAGAAGCGATCGGTTGCTCTGCGACACTCTGGAACGCCATCAGAGGGGAAGTCTTGTGGAAAATCTGGCGGGAGAGGTGTGCTCTCAACTTCGGCGATACCCCCAAGGAATGGTCGATTGAGAAATCACTACTCCTCCTTGGCAAAAGGATTGTTAACTGTAAGAAACCCCCCCCCTTCAGACACCATCAAGTCCTCATTTTGATCAACAACAAGCTCAAACCCAAGTGGGCCCCGCATGAGGGCGATGAGAGGGTGATCAACCTTCTATGTAATGCAACCTAGAACTCATACAAGTTTCCCCTGCTTTGTGGGATTTGGGGGGTCCCGTGGGCGCTAGTCCCCTTCTCTTGTACCTTTAGCTAGGAGAGATCTTGTTACTGCCTGCTTCCTACTCCATTAATGTATCATGAGGATGAGGAATATATGCTGAAAGGGAAATGACAATCAAACCCCTCTACTTCTTTTGTACCCCTCCTTTTTCGAGGAGTAACACTCCAAGATGCTATGTAAAGAACGCAAGTCATTAGCATGCCCTCAGCTGGCCAATGCTCTGAAGCGCTTACATATATTAGTCAAAGGGAGGATGGTTAGTTATATACTCACATTAAGGAATATCAAAAAGTAATTCCCCAAATCTCTGTTGTCCAGTAAATCCCTTTGTTGCTCTAGCACAATGGTGAGAACCACATTAAGAAGCTCCACCTCCTTAATGTCAATCCGTAGAAGAGATAGGAGTGATATGAAGATTGTGAATATGAGATGAAGTGAGAGTGAAGGTGAGAAGCATAGAGATGCACACACACAATGAAGAGACAAGCAAGACACAATGGAAGGTAGGAAATCAACTCTATTACTCAAGAACACTCTTACAAGCTCAAAATAGCTCTAAGCTCTTCTCTACTCAAACATGCTAACCTAAAAAATGAGCTCTCTAGCTCTTTTTATAGATTCTAGACTAGTTTTGACCGGTTTCACATCTAGTGTCCGGCATAGTTAAAAAATAGGTTCTAGGTGCTATTTGAAAGGGTAAACGGTATCTAAAAATAACCAAAATTGGTACGCTCATTCTACCTAAGCTCCTCAAGCTCGAGGACTCCTCGACTTGCACAAAATGGAGCTATAAATTACAAAAAGGGTTTTTCTATGTTACATATGTTACAGAAGTGATAAAAATCACTGTTGGAGGTTTTGAAAAGTATTTATAAAATATAATTCTTTGAAAAATGATTCGACTGACTCCCTGCTTCTTTGTTATGCTCTATCTTCACATGCTTCCGCATCTTCTATGCCTCTGACTACTGCCAGCACCCCCCTCCCTCTCACTTCTGTTGTCCGGGACAGAACGTTGTTGTGAGGTCTGTCGGATATAATTCTGGAGTAGTTCCTGAGCGAGGGTGTGTTCTGATATGCGAATTCCTCAGGCAAGATCTACCTCGAGTTTCTCCCAATCAATGGGTTGCGGTTCATCGGATGGTGGGAGTCGATAGTGCGTGGAATATACCATCTGTTCACAGGCAAATAATTGCAAGAGGTGTGTAGGCCTGCTGACGAACACTTCTGAATGATATTCCCAGAAACCGGTTGTGAACATTTCTTCGAAGGTCTGCTTATAGCATGCCGGTAAGTATTTAATTCTGCAATGCTAGGCATAACACACCCAGAGCGATGGTTTTGTACTCATGTCATAAGCTAAGTCAAGATTGCCATGCTCGAAACCCGAGGTGTTTACATGGGGTGCCTTGAGGTGATGGAAGACTTTGAAAACCATCTGCATCATGTCAAATATTTTGACAGTCATGTGCGCTACTATATCGTCCATATGTTTTAAGCGAGGGAGCCAGTGGAGAATCATGGCCATCATGTATCCAACTGTTGGTAGTTCTATGGATGGCCTGAAATATGGGTAATTTAGCCAATCCTGGCATTGCTTGTTGTTCTGTACTTTAATGACAAAGGCCTTCTAGGAGTGGCGACGTGGCACTGGTCCCCAACATGGGTTGTACTTTAAGTGTAGAGGTGCCTTTACCAAAGTACTCATCATCTCTGGATAATTTTGTAAGAGATCCTTGTGCCAATCGGGTTGATAGATCTCTCCTTGCTGCGCATCTAGTGGCAAATCCTCAGGCTCAAATTGAGTTGCGTGGGAGGGCTTCTTGCCTGTTTCTTTCTCTATGGCCAACTGATATTCCACCATTAACATAAAATACGGTTTGTACTGTAGCTCATGCCCAGATATGTATCTACGAGGGGCCAAATGAGCAAAATAAGGAGATTGTAAAATTCTTTCTTCAATCATTGCCATTGCGTGTAACTGCACTTCTACACGTGCTGAGTGGGTTCTTCATAGTTCTTCAATCGTCTTCATCCATGTGGGAGTAGGAAGTTCAAAAGTCATCTGGCCTTCGACCGTGACTCGTCCGCCTGGGATGGGTTGGGGTTCATATGCTTCTTCAAAAGTTTCCTCCACCGGAATAGTCACCGTTTCTTCCTCTGCTGGTAGTTCCGGTGGGGAGTCTGGCCTTGGTGGTGCTTCATATACTGGTATTTGTGATTGAAGAGTTAATACCTTGGTCCGTAATGCGTTGAGTTACTCTATGATGTTAGGAGATGGGTCCGCAGTAGTCCTTGTTGTACTGGTGCTCTTAGCTGGAGTAGTTTATGATCTTCTTTCAGCTTCTGATATTCCTCGTTCATGCTGTCGTATTCATCTAACAATCTGACATGATCATCTAGCAACATTTTCATAGACTCTGAGGTCATGGCTTTAAAGCGACTGGGGCTTAATGGTTGGTCGGGTTGATCTAGGGCAGCTTCTAAATTCTCTCTGTTCTGTTCTTGTAAATGCTGGTTCTCTTCTTTCACTGCTGCCAAGTGTCGTCTGAGTAAGCCCATGTTTCTGGTAAGTGTCACGTTGCGAATCGTCTGGGCCCTTAACAAGTTATCAACATCTGTGACGGCCTCTTTGGTTTTTTCTTCACTTTCTAGTTCCAGTTTATGATATGCCTCTCGTAGCTCTTGGTAGCGGGTGTTTAGTGAGGCATTCTCAACCGACAATGAATTTAGCTGCGATTGTAGATCATTCGTTGTCTGCTGCAGCGTCCGGTAATTATTGCCAAGAGATGCAAATTCATCTCTTACTTGTGTCATGCAGGTGAACATCTATCGAAATGCGGTGTCTATAGTCGGTGATAATATTAAAGATGTGCTAAATGAAGATGCGGTTGGTGTTGATGCAAGGGATAAGGTAAATGGGGGTGGGAGAGTGGATGCTGCGGTGATTGTGGAAAATTGTGATGTGCCTATGTGTGGTGGTGAAATGAATGAAGGGAGTGGTGGTGCAGTGGGTGGTGAGATGTCCATATCATTGGATGTGGTATCGAGTGCGGTGACTGTGAATAATGGCGTGAGAGTGGGTGCGTGTGTGGGTGTAATTACAGGATTTACAAAAGTTGAAGAGTAATTTACAGAGGGGTTCTCTAATGTTGCTTGGTGGAAAGGGGAAAGTGGAAATATGGCAGGTCGGGGAGGTGATATAGGGGAGAAAGTCATCGGGGTTAGAAATGGAAATAGTGGTCTCGGGGGTGCGGGGAAGGATGGAAAAGATGGATGGAGAAATGGACTGGATAGAAGGGTGGATGTTCGAGGAGGCAAACTAGGTTGTGTAGGTGCGGGAAGGGTGAGAGGAATGGATGTGAGGAAGGCTTCTGCTACCGCGCTATCCAAAGATGTGTATGGTCTGGGAGAGATCGGATGTACAAGGGAGATTGGAGATACAGGAGGTGAAAGAGGAGCGGTTGGGGTGGGGGGTACTTCGGTCACAATGGTGGTATGTACAGTAGTAGTGTGGAGCCGGGAGTCGACGAGGATAGCTTCTTCAGCCTCAGATCGTTCAAGAATTAGTGGTGCTTCCTTGGCCTGTTGGGATGACTCGGCACCTGTCGGTACACGAATGTATTCACCAGGTTCTAATAATAGTCATACTCGTCAAGGGTCAAACTGCGGTAACGGCTTCCTCTACAAATATCTTAATGGTTCATTAGATCCCACGGATTTAACAAGTTCCCTGAAGCCTTTGATGTATACTTCTTCGAAACCGCCTGTGACGAGTTCTTGTTCTATGAGTGCTTGGCTCTCTTCCTCAATTAACTTCTTACGCGCCCAAACTTTTTCCATAGTACGATATAGCTTCTTGATGGCCAGCGTATAAGCTGCTGCTTCAAAGGTTTCATCTTCATGTGTACTGGTATCACCCTGGGTGTCCGTTTGCTGTCCTTGTTTATCTGTCTGTATATGCTCTTGGGATTCATGAGTGCCCTGGCTGGCTTCATCATCACCATCATCTTCATCGATTTCTGTTCTTTCGTCCTCAGAACTAGATACTACTTGTCCTTGTGGTTGGTCTAGAGGAGTGGTCGGGTAGCTTGGACGTTCATATTCTTGAGAAAATATTTGTCCTTCTGAAAACTGAAATTCACTTGAAAACACATCTTGCATCTCGAAATCAAATGTTGTGTCCGTCGGTTCTGCTTCCAAGTTGGGTATCGAAAAAGAAAAAGCTTCCGCACCAATAGTGGTGGGAACTTTTGCGGCAGTGGTGGTAGGTTCCTGAGCTGATGTTGGTTGTGAGGTAATTGCACTAGAAGTGCCTTCTGTAACGATAGGTTGTGATAGTCATATGCGAATAGGTTGTACAGTTACAGGGGCTTCCGTCGGTGACTGTTTTGGAGAGGGTTGCGGTGACGGTGATTCTGGAACCTGTAGGCATGGAATGGTTCCTCTCATGCACTTTCCTGCTCATCCTTTGCTAGACTTCCTAGCTTTCTTTGTTGTCCCCTTGAATGCTTTCAACTCCTCGCTTGTCATTGCACGCTCGATTGGTAAATCGTATGCCAAACACATATATACAATGCGTGAGAGCGCAACATCCATTGATTACCTTCTTTCTTTCCCATCTATGTTGGGCTAAGTAGAGCTGATCAATTATCCAGCTAGCCAGATCAACTATTTGTGGTCCAGTACATGCTAAATATAAAGCAAACCCGATGCATTTGTGGGGCATGGTGAATTTGTCTTGAGCAGGGAAAGCGAAATGTTGCATGCATATCCTCAACGGTTTAGAGAGCTCAGGCGTGATTGCTGAAATATCTTCCCACTTAGTAACATCCCCACGTTTCATAGGCTCTGGAATCAGCCTTTCTCGCTCTATTGGAGTGTGGGTTCCATGTATCTTGATTGCCGCTCTAATCAAATCTTTGGAAAGATAAAACTTCTTAAAGGGCGGGTCATTTACCAAGGACGACAAAATGAATGTGCCTGGTAGGTCCTTCTTTTCCGAAGCTGTTAAAGTTGTTACCAAGTAATGCCATCTGTAGAAATCTGGCTTAGGCAAAGGATCACTGAAATACTCTGTGAAGCCTGCTCTCGCCCAAACATGCGTTAAGTCTTCTGTGTTCTATAATCCTTGGAACTCTCTTGAGAAAAACTGGTACTTTCCCCACGTATGGTGATCAAAAGCCAAATTGGCCTCAAAAATGAAATCTGCATCCGCCAATGGGCCTGCTAATCCTTGGAACCAATGAGAGTTGTGATGAATTTTCTCAGTGTATCCCCTAGGAGGATCGTCGATCAGCATGGGTCCAGGGAAGCCTTGAAATTCTGGTGGTTGAGCCGTAGGATGTGGTTCAGCTAGTAATTCGCCAATATTTTCCATTGGTACACTGGGGCCAGCTTCAAATGGTCCTTCTGCCTGCATGATGAATGATGCGAATGCGTAGAAGATCTGCTACAAAATATTAACACATTAGTATGGAAATTAATCATGATCCCATTAAAGTGAGACCGCAATCCCTTTCCATAACCGATGTGTAACCCGTGTAGCCGAGTGTTGTGATGTGGTTTATGGAATGATTGTTGCAAACTAATGCAGGTCTCTAAACACCTACATGCTTCAGATGATGGATACATTTCTTGATTAGGTGTTATTACAAGTGATGTTGGGTTATAGTGTGTGGATTTATACAAGGTTCAGTCGTGAATGAGTTATTACAAGGTTGTAGATTAGTCGGGGCGGGAGTTATGTTAGATAATGGGTTTTGAGGAGACAACTGGATATGTTTCAGTATCCACTTCCTAAGAGTTTGTGAGTGGGTGATAGGTTTCTGCTGAGGGACAAAAGGTGATATCGAATGTGGTGGTATTGAAGGGTGAAGAGATTTTTGAGGGTTATATATTACATGGCTTGAGGGTTGAGCTATAATACATTGCTTGGGTATCCAAATCTGTGTGGGTGTGGGTCGGATCAAGAAGTCCAAAGGAAGTACACCATTCTGACCAAAAACCATCTGAAAGGGAGTTGCATTGAGTACGGTCTTGTAGGCCACTCGATATGCCCAAAGAGTGTGGTGTAACTGTTTGTCCCAATCAGAGCGTTTATTATTTACTAATTTGGTGAGCACATTGCACAGAATCTTATTTGTGCTTTCAGCTTGACCATTGGCTTGAGGATGATATGGTGCTGATTTCTTGTGAATCACCATAAAATCCTGTAACAGATATTCAATGACTTGATTTAAAAAGTGAGTTCCTCGATCACTCACTCTATAGGCAATCCATATCTTGTAAACACATTTTCAAATAAGAATTTTGCAGTCGTGTGTGCATCATTCTTTTTCGTGGCTTTTGCCTCTACCCATTTGGTAAGATAATTTATCGCGACAATAATGTATTCTGCATGTGTACCTTTTGCGGGGGGTTAATAGGTCCTACAAAGTCTATACCCCACTTAGAAAATGCACATCCTCCCATCATGGGTTTCAATGGCATTTCATCTCTGCGAGTAGGAAACTGAGTTCTTTGGCACACATCACATCTCTTTACATAGGTATGTGCATCCATGTGAAGAGTGGGCCACCATAATCCTGCAAAGAGGATAGATTTGATTATCCTATCGGGTCCAAAATGACCTCCTGCAACACCTTGGTGTGCAGTCTCTAGTACGCTCAAATAATCGCTCTCATGAACACACTGTCTTAAGTATCCATCTCGTCCTCGTTTGTATAGATTGTCGCCAATAAGTGAATAGTCTTGAGCTTCCTGCTCTAGACTTCGTTGTCGTGCTAAGGTCATTCCTTGAGGGAATGTGTTCGTCCTCAAGTATGTCACTAAAGGTTCACTCCATTCTGGTGTGAGAGACACGTGATATAATGTAGCATGTTCTACTGGTGGTCTTTCACAACAAACAGGGCATTCTTTACACAACTTGTAGAAGTCTTCTTCCATAGAAGGCCAATAGACTTCTAGGCTATGCAGAGTCTGCAATGTCCAATGTTTTGAGTGATGTTGCTTCAATGCACCTACATGTGCTAATTGCAACCAATTTGCATGTTTTGATTCATCTACACAACAAGCAAGAATCTTTTGACTATCTTGTTTATATATACTTCCTGCTATGATTTGATATCTCTGAGACTTAGTAATCTCTCCTTCCTTGATCCCTAGGATTCTTGGGTCCATATGTGAGAATAGGGACTATAGGCTTAGCCCATTCTGGTGCTATCTCAAGGTTAAACAAGTATGCATCAGGTAATTCATCCGCTATCCCTTGAGGAGCTTCTCCTTAGGTTAGTCTTGAGAGGTGGTTAGCTCTGAGATGTGTCTTTCCTTTCCTGACTACTACTTCAAAATCGTACTCCATGAGTAATAGAAACCAACGTATTAATCGTCTCGTGTTACATGGCTTATTGACTAAGTACAACAATGCTTGATGATCTGTAAAGAACTTGAACTTATTTGCCAACAAATAATGCCTGAATTTCTTTACTGCATAAACCATTCCTAATCCTTCTCCTTCCGTAGTGGTGTAATTTCTTTCTGCTGCATTCAACTGTCTGCTCGCGTAAGCTATGGGGAGATCTATATTACCTTTGCTTGTGGGTTGTGCTAGCACACATCCTATGGCATAATTGGATGCATCCACATGTACATGGAATGACTTGCTCCAATCCGGGGTTGTCAATATAGGTGCTGAGGACAAACGTCGTTTAAGTTCATTGAATGAATTCTCACATTCATCTGTCCATTCAAACTTGGTCAAAAGAGAGTACAGAGGCTTAGCTATGATTGCATACATTTGTATGAATCGTCTGTAATAACCGCAATGTCCCATAAAGGCCTGTACCTCTTTCATGTTATTTGGCCTAGGTAGATCGGCAATTACTTTCACTTTTTCTTCGTCTGTTGAAATTCCATTCTTTGACACAATGTGTCCTAGAATTTTGCCTTGTCTGACCATGAAAATGCACTTTTCTGGGTTCAAACAAACTTGATATTCTTGACATTTGTCAAATACTTGCCTTAACTCTGGGATATGCGTCTGCCTGATATTCGAATGAGCACATAAGTCATTGACATAAACTTCCAAATTCTTGCGTAAGAATTCCTTGAAAACATGACACATGAGTCGCTTGAAAGTAGCGGGTGCATTTGTTAAGCCAAACGGCATCACATGAAATGCAAATATGCCCCATTCTGTGGCAAAAGCCGTCTTATGCTGATCCTCTGGAGCAATGGCTACTTGATTATAGCCTGAGAATCCATCAAGAAAGCTATAGAATTCCTTGCCCGCAACTCTTTCCAATAAGTGTTCCGTGATAGGAAGAGGATAACTGTCTCTAATCATGGCGGCATTAACTTTTTTAAGGTTAATACACACAAACAATTTTCCATTTTTCTTGGGCACAACCACAATGGGGGAGACCCATTCGGTATGCTCAATTTCGTAAATGAATCTTTCTTCTATCAAACGGTCTATCTCCTCTTTAATCTTCGCAGCGTAGTTATCATTGTACGTGTATGGCTTCTATTTCGTAGGTTTTGCATCTGGAGTCATAGGGATTCTATGAGAACATATGTCAGGATCTACTCCTTTCAAGTCTTTGTAGCTCCATGCGAAAACGTCTCTATATTCATGCAATAGGGCACTAATCCTTCTTCTTCTTCATTCGTCAGATCATGCCCTATGTATGTACATTTCTCTTCTTCTCCTTCTATGGCAACTATTATTTTTTTGGTTTTCTCTCGATTATCATATACCTCTCCAGTGTCAGCTTTTCTGTTAGGCATTCGTACCATGATTTGTCTATCTTCTATTTCATATTTCTTGAAGTTCTCGGGAACCTCAAACAAAGATTCTTCTTCTTCTTACATGGTTTCTTTATTCTTTCTTTTCTTTCCTTCACTGTTGTCAGTCACTTGTGTGGTTAATCTCACATCACTCATTATTTCTTTGTGTCTCTGCGGGTGAGTTTCTACCTCGTAGAAGTATTCTTCCTCTGATGCAAAGGGTGGGTCCATAATAATTGACTCTAAATCGAAATCACTCGCGTCCTCGAATGCATCAGTGATAGGTTCACATTCTTCTATAATTGAATCACACATGATTGGTTCTATCGTGAAAACTGAGATGTCATAGCCATCCTCATCACAGTGGGGTGTCCATTGTTCTTCGTTGATGGCTACATCCATGGTTGCTAGGATTTCTGCCCAACCATGAGGTTCGAATTCTTCGTCGGAAATACTACAGGTGCATATGCTGGGTCTTGAAGGGTTCTTGGATGTTGTTCTGAACCTAAGGTCCTGGCTTCTAATCGTTCTTCCTCTTTTTTTGCTACTTTACACATCCATAAATGAGTGTCCTCATGCAACCATGAAGGATCTGATTCCAATGAGTGTACCGATTCCGTTTCTACCTGTGTCTTATGGATGGTATTCCATTGTATTGGGGGTACATCTCAATGTGAATAGTCTTTAAGATTGACTTTAGTAGTCACTCCTAAATGTTGCAAGTACAAAGAATTAGTTCCCCAATCTTGTACAATTTGCAACTGGCGCATGAATGGTCGTCCTAGAATCATCTCGTAAGCATGATTTTTCGCAAAATCACAAATGGCGAAAGTATGCTCAAATTCCACACCACAAGTGGTGAGAGATATGCCTTCTAGTAAGCCTAATGGTTTTTCTATATGTCTGTCAGCCATTTATAGCTTCATCCTGGTGGGTTTCAATGCTGGCTTACCCCAACATTTCCATAAAGCGGTGGTAGCAATGGCTACTCCGGCTCCTGAATCTAAGATGGCTTTCGTGGTGTAGCCCTAATGGGTTATTGGAAGATAAGTGTTACCTTCCTCTCCTTCACTTACATCTCCAATCTTTTCTACGGGTATCTCTGGTACCTTCTTGTGTGATCCTATTTGTGAGGGAGTAGTAGCAAGCTCAGGGAATTGATTTGCTACATGCTTCCACAACTCTGGTTTAATCTTTAACAACTCCTCTAGAGTGAGATTACATTGAACTTTGGTGTTCTTGATCACTTCCGTGTTTCTAGGGATCACTGATTCTTCATTCCTCACTATTATCGTGGGTGCTCTCATACTAATAGACTTTGCTTCCCAAGGTCCTGTGAACTGAGGTAATTCTTGTAAAGAATTAGATTCAAAACCTGTATGTTCACTCAGTTGATCTTCCTCTACATCGTTGTAAATAGAGGGAATGTCTTGGGGAAATTGCTCTTGCAAGTTGTCTATTTCTTGAGTAGGAGGATGGGTTCCTTGTTCTTTTCTCCACTTCTCTTCTTGGATTTCTCTCAAAAATTCATGTGAATATTTATGTATGGAAGATAGGTTGTCTTCACCTTCCGTATTGGGTACTTGAGACAGGGATGGTGCATTCCTTTCCTGTGTCTCTGAAGCAATAGGGTTCCTATGCCAATCCTTTTTCTCCCTGCTATCAATCAAGTATTCTAGCCTCTCCATCAGTCCTTGAAAGTGTAACTCCGGTTTTGCCATGTTATTCCAATTTAGATATCTAGAGACTTCGAACATTGCTTATGCTAGTTCTACCATTTTCATGCAAAGTTTATTCCTCTCAATTTCTAAGTCTGCTCGAGGGTAGTTCTTACTCATTTCAGCTATCTGGGGTCCTTCTTTTATTCTGGCTTGATACACATGAAACATTATGTCTAGGTTTTCTGGTATGGGTTCTGCTAAAATTGATCTTGATTTTTGCGCTAGGTTCTCATGATTCGATTCCTGTGAAGTCAATTCTAGGATTTTGGCTCTAGATTCCTTGAGACTTCCTTCCAACTCACTTATCTTTTTACTCCATTTTCTCTTAATCCTTTCTCTGGAATCTTTCCAAGATTTCATCTTTTTATTGCTAGATTCTCCAACTTCACTAGTTCCGGCTACTTTCTCATGATTAAGCTGTTGGTTCTGTAAGAGCGCCTGGGCTCTTGTTATAGCTTGGATAGGCACATATGTAAGGTTGGATCCATCTGTGTTCTTTACAATACCTACCATGTCGATGGGTGTCACGTTTGAAGCGTTCGCGGGGTTCTTAGGACAATCTTTTATGACATGCTCTTTGCCACAATCGGCACAAAATCCTTGTATGTTATAGTATTGTGATTGTCCTGCTATAGGAGGATGTGGACAATCTTTTATGAAATGATTTCCTTGGCACCTAAAGCATGGTCCTCTAGGGCCCTGTGGTCTTTGTTGTCTCAATTGGGGCCGTGGGTTTGGGTTTGTGTACATCACATTAGCGTAATCGGGCTCCCAGCTAGGTTCCAATGGTGGACTATCGTAATGATATGTTTCCACATGTTCTGGTGACTCTGTGTAGTACACGCGTGGACTATCTACATGAGTAGAGTCAAAACTGTTTGAGTTTGGGTCACTTTCTATGATCATGGGTGATGAAGGCACTAAAGCCCTATTGAGGTTCTCTTTTGCAGCAGCATATTTGACTGAGATGACATTCGCTGGTGGGGGTGGCTGCTGAGCTAAGACAGGTTGAGGTCTCTGTTGAGCTTGATAAGTATAGTTCTGAGGAGGCCTATAATAATGAGGCTGAGTATTGTATTGGCCTTGATACCTACCTGGTTGTAGGTATGCTTGCGGGTAGTTCTGTCTTACTGCCTGTTTGTTATATGGGCAGTCCTGAGCCATATGATTCGTGTATTTTCTCTCAATTGTACAGTATTGGCCACTAGGGTTTGCTTGTGGTTGTGTTGCATTGGGACACACATTTGCCATATGATCACCACCACAGGTGTAACAACGCTTGTTTGTTGTTACCCTAGGCATCTGTTTACTAGAAACTCCTAATTTCTGGGCCACTTTTTCTGCTAGATCTTCTATTGAGCTGGATAGTTTTGTGGATGCTAGAGATGAACAATCTGAATCTTTATAGACTTTTGAGAGTTCCAACTCGTCTCCTAAGTTGTCCTCAATGTCTATGCAAATTCTTACACATTGCTCTAGCATTCTGGGTTCCTTCAAGTACACATAGGAGCGTAGTTTAGAGCTCAACAGACCATCTAGAAACAATGACACTTGCTTGGCCTGTGAGGGTAGCTCTTGCATTGGACATCTCTCCACATATTGTCTAAACCTACGTCCTGCCAGTCTTACTGTTTCTTGAGGGGTCTGTTTGAAGCTATGAATCAATGAAGACGTGTCATGTCTGATCCCACTTTTAGAGAATTCAGTGATGAATGACTCAAAAAAGTGATGGATATCTCTAAATTGCCTTGTTTGCAATGGTTCGAACCAAGTTAAAGCTGTATTCTTTAACGTTAGCCCAAATGCGTTGTATTGTGTGAACATATCTTCTACTTGCTCTGCTTGTAGCACTTGCTTAAATTTTGCAACGTGATCATAGGGATCTCCTGTCCCCTCAAAGTAGTTTTTCATGGATTTTACTAATTGAGTGGGTCTCAATATTCTTGCGTGTTCACGTGGTCTAGGTAGAGGAAAATCATCTCTACCACATGGTATTCTAGGTTCTCCTTGTCTATCCACTCTGTCTGTGTTTATGGTGGTTCTATCTCTTCCTATGGGATGATTGAAACTAAATTCCGGTCTCTCTTTGTTTTTCTCTCTTTGAGTGCCATGGGCTGAGGATGTTCCTGCCCCTTGTTGGCTCGCGTTTACGTTTGTTCGAGATGGAGGGAATACTACGCCTCTCCATGTGTAGGTATTTCTTGCGTGGTCTGGTACCACAAATACTCGTTCTGAAGTTTCGTCCAGGTATACAACCTTTCCAGGTGTATCTGGGTCCTTGAATTCATAAACCATGATGGAGCCTACCTCACTAGGTTGTTCCGTTTTGTACCTCCAAAATGCTTCATCAGTTTCTTTGTTTACGAATAATTCTATGCTTCTATTATCTTGAGGGATCCACTCTGGGATTAGTACTCTTGTCAGTACAGATTTCCCTCTAGGTGTCCTAGGTTCTTCTAGTGGTTCTTTTCCTTGGGCTTTCGCATACGTCTCCAACTGAATTATGTCAAACTCATTGGTATTATTTGAGTGAGTACTTAAGATGTACATCGTTCCTTCATTGTCTATGTATGCATCTCGCTCGAATTTCACCACTGGACGTTCCAATCCAATGGGTTGATCCGGGTTGTGCATTTGCACTACTTGTCTTTGCAAACCATCCTCATAGATGCAAGAAGCTAATCGATTGGTTCAGAGAAATTCTAATTGAGTCCTATAGGGTCCTTCTGATTTTTCTAAATATGCTACGTTTGACCCTCCTTCTAGTCTTTCTGTGCTAAATGCCATTTCCGATTCACTCGTATCTAAGCTCAACTCGTAAGGATAACTATTCAATTGTTGAGCCCACGAACGTGCTGTAGTTCCTACACTTGCTTCGGATGACCTAAGGCTTTGTCTGTCTGACTTACCTATATGCTTGCCCGATCTAAGGTTCATGAATTTACTTCCTCTGACCATTAACGTTCCTTGTTGTTAATTGCTTGGTTCTTTTTAAATGCCTTTAAGTTCTTGTCTTGTCTTAACTATATGCGTCAGGAATTGACTTTCCGTGGTACTTTTGAGTTCCCGTTCCGTCAGAATTAAGTTCTTTTTCCTTAAGTTTTTGTCTCTCACGCCTTTACTTTCGTCTTAGACTTGAAAAATTAAATCTCTTGAAATTGATCGTCCCTATCGTGTTGGAGTTAGACGTCTGCGGAAGCACGCGAACAGCACAAGGAAGAAGAAGAAGCTTGGAGCACAACACACAAGACTGAATGTATTACTAGAGAATGTAAAAGATAAGTAGCCCATTAGGGCAATAGGCGTATATACAAGCCGGGGGAAAAAGACCTCCTAAAGAGGGAAAAAAGTGCCCCGGTGGTCCTAGAGTGTTCACACACATCACTACCTAAATATATCAACAAATCCCCCCTGGGAGTGATGCGGTGAACAAGGAGCTGGCACTCATGTATAAGGAAGTGCCGAGCTATGTGGAAATCACTCCACAAAAGGAAGTAAGCCCAAAGCTTTGCGGAAAGCTTCAAACTTCTCCCTAGGCAGAGCCTTCGTGAAAAGGTCTGCAATGTTCTCCTGCGTGGGCACATATGCCAAGCTGATCTCCCCAGCAGAGAACCTCTCCCTGACATAGTGATAATGCACCTCAATGTGCTTAGTGCGAGCATGGAACACAGGGTTCCTCGCAACTGCCAATGCGCTCTGACTGTCAGTGAAGATGGTGGTGGCAGAAGACTGGCCAACACCCAAATCAGCCATAAGGCGTCTGAGCCACACACACTCAACAGTCGCTGTGAAAGCTGCCCTATACTCAGCCTCACAACTGGAAGTGGCCATAGTAGGCTGCTTCTTGCTCAACCAAGATATACATGAGCTACCAAGCATGAAGCAAAAACCACTGGTGGACACACGAGTGTCATAGCAACCAACCCAATCTGAGTCAAAAAAAGCATGCAAATCTGGCGGTAGTGATCCCCCCTTGGGATAAAACAACCCAAGTAGTCGAGTACCACTCAAGTAGCGAAAGATGCGCTTAACCGCTTTCCAATGCGTGACTCCTGGGCAATGCATAAACGTGCTCATCTGTGAGACAGCAAACTGAATATCTGGCCGAGTAATGCATAAGTAAATCAAGCATCCAACAGCCTGCTGATAGAGAACAGCATCAAATGCATCTCCAGCATCATGAAGACTCAATCGTAAACCTGTCTCCATAGGAGTGGCAATAGGCTTACAGTCTTCAAGGCCAAAACGCTGCAATAATGTGTCAATATATTTCGTTTGACACAAAGCCATTCCACCATCAACTTGCATAAATTGAATGCCCAAATAGTGATGCAAATGCCCCAAATCAGACATCTCAAATGAGGCATGCAAATCAGCCTTGAAATCAGCAATATGCTTCTCAAGAGGACCAGTGAGCAGCATGTCGTCTACGTAGACAACAATGATCAAAAGCACATCATTAGCACGCTTAACATATAAGGTGCTTTCAGTTGGACTGTTCTCAAAACCATGTGCAATCAGATAGGCATGTATTTTCTCATACCAAGCACGTGGTGCTTGCTTTAAACCATATAACGCCTTCTTTAACCTACACACCTGGTTTTCATGCCCTTTCTGCACAAAGCCACGGGGCTGAAAAACATACACTTCTTCATGCAAGTCACCATTCAGAAATGCTGTTTTAATGTCCAACTGATGTACATTCCAACCATGATGGGCTGCAAGTGCACAAATGCTCCGAACAGTAGTCATACGGCATGTAGGTGCAAAGGTCTCATCAAAAAATCAATGCCTCTTTCCTGCGCATAACCCTTTGCAACAAGCCTAGCCTTATACCTGTCAACTGTACCATCAGGTTTACGCTTCAGCTTGTATACCCACTTAGTGCCAATGGCCTTCTTGCCAGTAGGCAAGTCACATAAAGACCATGTACCATTCTTCATTATAGCATCATATTCAGATTGCATAGCAGCCATCCAATTTTCTGAATTTTGTGCTTCATCAAAAGAAACAAGCTCATTCTCATCACAGAGACTAGATGCAGCCATAGCATAGCAATCTGATGCAAAGGAGGTACTATGAGAGCCTGAACGAGTACGATATGACAAAGGTGCATCTAATTTGCTGTCACGCAAAGTCTGCACAAGCCATTTTGGCATAGTTTTTGCCTGTTCAATATCAGCTCTCTCATCAACAAGTGCATCATGTAAATTTGCATCAGAAATGGAATGATCTGCATCATCATATGAAACCTGCAAAGGCTGAGAAGTTGCCTCATTAGGACCAGCGCTAGCCTGTCCACCTGTAAAAAGAGGCATCAAAGTATCATACATGTCTTTGGAGCTAACAGATGTCTCCTTAGTACATGAAAGCAATGGCTGAATAGCATCTTCCACAAAGACAACATCACGGCTAACCAGAATGCGTTTAGTCTGTGGATGATACAGACGATAGCCTTTACTTTCAGAACTGTACCCAACAAAAATACATTTTACTGCATTATCATCCAATTTTCTGCGATGTTGTTCAGGCACTAATGCATATGCCAAACAACCAAAAACACGCAGATGAGCAACAGATGGCTTGCGGTCATGCCAAGCCTCATATGGAGTGATAGACTGCAACGCTTTGGTGGGACACCTGTTCAGTACATATGCTGCACACATGACAGCCTCAAGCCAAAAACTATGTGGTAAAGCCTGACTTTTGACCATGCACCTCGCCATCTCCATGAGTGACCTGTTCTTTCGTTCAGCAACTCCATTCTGTTGAGGTGTATACGGCACTGTACACTGGTGTTTTATCCCACGTTCAGCCAGAAATGCATTAAAATCTGAAGACATATATTCCCCCCCTCGATCAGAACGGAGGGTGCCCATTTTACATGCTGACAGATTTTCAGCCAAAACCAAAAACTGTTTGAAGCACATGAACACTTCGGACTTTGCTTTGAGTGGATATACCCATCCATGCCTGGAAAAATCATCAATGAAAGTCACGAAGTAAAGGTAATTTCCAAAAGAGGGTGTCTGCATAGGACCACAGACATCACTATGTACAAGCTGCAATTTCTGCATAGCCCGAACTGAACCATCTTTTGGAAAGGAAGAACGCTGCATTTTGCCCAAAATACAGCCTTCACAAACATGTTTTCCAGGTGCCTCAAGTTTGGGCAAAGAGGACACCATTTCAGATTTCTGCAGGCGTAACAAACTAGCAAAATTGAGATGACCAAAGCGTGCATGCCAAAGCTTTGCATCTGACATAGCCTGAGAATCATGAACTGCACATGCCGAATCATTCACAGATCTTTCATAGTCTATGAGCTTATACAACCCACGACATAAAATGCCAGAAGCAATAATCACATCGCCATTTGAGAGATCATGGACTGTACACCTGTCATCAACGAATTTCACAACCAAGCCAATCTTGGCTAATGCAGAAACTGATAACAGGTTCTTTTTGATCCCTGGCACAAATAAAGCATCTGACAAAGTGAAAGAACTACCATCAGCAGTAGTCAGAATGATCTTACCAACTCCCATAACAGGATAAGAGGAGTTATTGGCGCATGTGACAGTATTCCCTGTAGGGGCAGGCTCGAGTGAAGAGAAGAAACTGCGCTGCGAGGTAATATGTTTGGTCGCCCCACTGTCAAAGTACCAAACATCTGAGTCTACTGCAGACATGCACTGATCATGAGAAGATGGGTCAAAACTGCAGACAGTAGTAAACGCCCATTCTTCTTCCTGCACAAGATTTGCAGACTCTGTTTTTGGTGTAGAGGCCTCTGCAACAACCATTCCAGCCTCTTTCTTCTTTGCCTCTTTAGCAGCCAGTTTTGGACAGTTCTTTAAAATATGATCATTTCCTTTACAGTACTTGCAGAACAATTTCTGCTTTTCTGATTTCTTCTCATCTTTATCCTGGTTCTTCGATTGTGCAGCATTTGCAGATTTCTGCTTACTAGTAGAAGAGCTCCATTTTCCTTTGCCCTTCTGACTAGCCAGGAAAGCTTGATCTGCAACACGCATAATGGACCTATTCTGCCTGGACTGATCTTCCTGCAACAGAACAGAGACTAATTCCTCAAATGACAAGGCATTCGGATTGCCTTTCATCATCAATCGAAGAGTAGAGGCAAAACTCTGATATGAATCAGGAAGGCCATTCAGAACGGTCTGCACAAGTGAGCTATCTGGTATAACCTCATCAACAAAAATCAATTGTTCCTTCAGGTCTTTGATCTTTGTAAGAAAACTGTCCATCAAATCACCTTCATTCATGTGCTCACTCTCCAACTGTATTCGGAGGTAAGCAACACGAGCCTCATTCCTAGCCTGGTACAAAGTGGTAAGTGTATCCCAAGCATCCTTTGCTGTTCTGCAAGAGCGAATGTGAGGAACAATGGCACGTTTGATAGACAAAGCTATCAATGCATGTGCCTGGGCATCTCTGCCATCCCAAGGAATCTGCTCTGCAGTAGGTGCAACAGAAACAGCAGCACGAACAGGAATCTGCGGAATATCATCTTCGACACCATCTTCATCAGCTCCAACACCTGTATTTGCAGTACCTGTCGTTACAGGTGTAACAGGACGTCTTTCAACACCCTGCACAATGTTCCACAATCCTTTTGCAACCAGTACATGTCGCATCATATAAGCCCATAATGGGTAGTTGGTACCATCCAACTTATCCTCAACAGCCAACATACGGAATACATCACTGCTTTCAGCCATGGCCGGTGACTAAAATACCTTGATGCAGAAAATTGACTGTATCTCAAAAAGTTGAACAGAACTGCCCAGACGAGTTCTGCTAGACCTGTAGCAGACTTCGAGACGCTTAAACTGGCGAACAGAAACTGGTATATACCTTTGGCACAAAAGGACGAAATAGCCTGCACAAGCACTGCGATAGTGCGTTCGGAGGCCGAAACGAGACTGCAAACGGAGGAGTGTCGACGGCGCCCTAGAAGAAGCAACAACCTGCTCTGATACCAATTGTTGGAGTTAGACGTCTGCGGAAGCACGCGAACAGCACAAGGAAGAAGAAGAAGCTTGGAGCACAACACACAAGACTGAATGTATTACTAGAGAATGTAAAAGATAAGTAGCCCATTAGGGCAATAGGCGTATATACAAGCCGGGGGAAAAAAACCTCCTAAAGAGGGAAAAAAGTGCCCCGGCGGTCCTAGAGTGTTCACACACATCACTACCTAAATATATCAACATATCGTTGTTAATCTAATCCACAATGCTACCGTTTAGCCTAAGCTAAGAATTGACTGAGGGGGTTGAGTAATCTTCCAACCTCAAGTCAGTTGCTTTGGTTGCATTGATGCTCATGAAGATGCGCTTCCCAAGCCCTGCGTTCTTCACTGCCTTGCTTTGTTTGCCCTTGATTGCCCTTGCTAGACCTGTAAAATCTCACTATTAGACCAATTCTCAAATGGATGATCAATCACTTGAGCCTATACACCTTTTAAGTCCCTTAACCTTTTGCCCAAAATTTCAATGATTGCCCCTTAGCTTTTCTAGTCCCAACAAGGTTAACCTCAAAATTTCTTATCTAAAAATCAACGTATTCTTTTTGCAAAAAATAGTTGAGGTCACATAGTACTCGTAAAGAGCTTTCTAACGAGCTATAAAGCTAAAAAAACGGACTTCGGATGAAAAAGATATGAGCGTTCAGGCCCTTGGGGGTGAAAATTGACCAACAAGTTTTTTCTCCAAATATGAGCTAAGGGGTCTCCTATGAGTCTAATCACCCGAAAATTTGCCAAAAATAGCCCCAAAATTGGTCAAAAAATCAAACTGTAAAAATTGCATTTGGGGTGGACAATCGCGATGGTCTGAGATAATCGCGATGGTCTGGGACCGTCGCGATGGTCCAGGTGAACTGTCGCGATGGCGTGGCACAATCGCGATGGTCCAGGACCGTCGCGATGGCGTGAAGTGAACAATCACGATGGTGTAAATGAATCATCGCGATGGTCTAATCGGCAAGCAATCATGATGGTGTAAGTCAACGGTCAACGAGAGAATCACGATGGTCACAAAGCACGATGGCGTGAGCCAATCGCGATGGTCCAATGGAGCGAACTATTGCGATGGTCTAAATGTGAGCAATCACGATGGCGTGAATGAATTGTCACGATGGTCTAATCAGCGAGCAATCGCGATGGCGTGAATGAATTGTCGCGATGGTCTAATCAGCGAGCAATCGCGATGGCGTCGGTCAACGGTCAACGGGACAATCGCGATGGCGTGAGCCCCTTGTGATGGTCACGAGTCATGATGGCTTGAGCCAATCGCGATGGTTCAATTTTCGAGGTATCGCGATGGTCTGAGGGTATCGTCGTGATGGTCTAGCCTGCCACGTGGCAACGTCGGTGCGATGGCATGAGCCAATCGTGATAGTGTGGGGTCGATGGGATCGTCACGATGGTCAAGGACCGTCGCAATGGTTCAAGTGAACCATCACGATGGCGTGAGCCAATCGCGATGGTGTGACACAATCGCGATGGCGTGAGCCAATCACGATGGTGTGACACAATAGCGATGGCGTGATCCAATCGCGATGGTCCACCAAAGTGCAAATTTTCAAGATGCAAGTATGGATTACTATATGCGCAAGGATCGCCTACACGCTGGTGAACTCGCTTACCTCAAACTCCGAACTTGGCAGACCATCGCGATGGTCTGACACAGTCAGCATTTTCTGACAGAAAGTGATTTTCTTACCTTTTTGCAGCTTTCCTAATGCTCTGGAGCACTGTACCTGCAAGAAAACTCAAAAAAACAATAGCACATGCAAGCACAAAATCTCTCTCTCTCTCTCTCTCGCATGCACAAATGAGGGGAAATGAGGAGAATGGGTGGATATGGTGAATTTTTTGATTCTTTTGGAGTGGAAGATGATGATGCGATGATGAAGGTGGAGTGTGGGGGAGGTGAAAAACACAAAAAACCAAGTAAAAACAACAACAAAAACTGAAATTTTTACCTTCCAATGCCACTTCTTGCTATACTCTTACCATCACACATTCGTCCTAGAATCGATCCCCAGCAACGGCGCCAAATTTGGTGTTGCTCTAGCACAATGGTGAGAACCACGTTAAGAAGATCCACCTCCTTAATGTCAATCCGTGGAAGAGATAGGAGTGATATGAAGATCGTGAATATGAGATGAAGTGAGAGTGAAGGTGAGAAGCATAGAGATGCACACACACAATGAAGAGACAAGCAAGACACAATGGAAGGTAGGAAATCAACTCTATTACTCAAGAACACTCTTACAAGCTCAAAATAGCTCTAAGCTCTTCTCTACTCAAACAAGCTAACCTCAAAAATGAGCTCTCTAGCTCTTTTTATAGATTCTAGACTAGTTTTGACCGGTTTCACATCGGCATAGTTAAAAAATAGGTTCTAGGTGATATTTGAAAGGGTAAACGGTATCTAAAAATAACCAAAATTGGTACGCTCATTCTACCTAAGCTCCTCAAGCTCGAGGACTCCTCGACTTGCACAAAATGGAGCTATAAATTACAAAAAGGGTTTTTCTATGTTATATATGTTACAGAAGTGATAAAAATCACTGTTGGAGGTTTTGAAAAGTATTTATAAAATATAATTCTTTGAAAAATGATTCGACTGACTCCCTACTTCTTCGTTATGCTCTATCTTCACATGCTTCCACGTCTTCTATGCCTCTGACTACTGCCAACACCCTTCTTTAATTAGAGAAACATGCCCACCCTCATCATACATTCAACAAGCCTTCAGTTCTCTATATTCTGAACCCCCTTTTTTTGCTTGCAACTGAAACCCAAGAAACTCCTGTTATATGGCTGCTGGTCCAGTCATTAAAAAACCACCCTCGAGACCTTCCCTTGCTAACAGCCTAGGTGTTGTGCTTGCACACCTCCTACCAACACTTCCTCAAACGCAGCAGAATTCTCCTTCCTCTGAACAGTCGTTCTCTGTACCTAGTCTCCTTGGGGGGTTTTCGAGAACTTGCCAGCTCCTGCTCTGAGTGGACCCAAGCTTCCTCTTCCCTGCGGACGTATGGATGTGTACTCAGCATGCAAGTCACCTGCACGGACTCTCTTCGATGCTGACTCTGGTGTCCTCCTACTCCACCAAGATGCTCCGAACTATCCTCCAATCACCCCTCCCTTCCAATGCTCTCGAGCCAACGAGCTTCCTAAAACCACAGGCGAGCTTCCTCGTGCGACCCCTGCTCTCGCTCAGGATGTTCTCCTTCCTTGCTCAGCATACCCTCCAAAAACCTCCTGCACAAACACCACTAAAAAACGAAAAGAGAGCTTCTTTTCTGCTACCCCTCGTTCTTGCCCAAAAATGGAGAAGAAGGCCGCCACAATGCGAAACCTTGTTGTATATTTAAAAAAATGAATACCCTCCTTTGAGCTTGTTTGCCAATCCTTGAAAAGGAGCCTCTCCGTGCTCCTACCTCCTCTCGTGTGGGCATTCACAGCCCATACCCTTCCCTGCAGTAACCTACAACCCTCGAGAAGAACATCCCCCTGAGAGAACAGCCCTTCCTCTCTTTCTGACCTCGAATCCCCCTTTGGTACCTGCATATCTATGCAAAAAGCAAAAAACGACCGCCCCTAAGAACAATACCTCTGCCTTCGTGTGACGGGGTCCCCAAAATCTTTGTGCTTATAAGGTTTTATTTCCCCCCATGCGTAGTAATGGAGTGTAATTTCTCTGATGTCCCCTACCATTCTAACTGCCTCCAAAGATGCCTCATAAGGTTGCGCATTAGCTTCTTCATCAACCAAGGATCCCATGCTATCACCAGGTTCGGACCATATGTTCTTATCTCTCATTGGGTTCCTTAGACTCAATGCATCATCCATTCTCCCTACTGCAACATAAATGATTGAAAGCACCACATAAGGAGATGAACTTTTGGAATATAAAGTAAACACCTTCTTCGCAATTCTTTGCACAGACATTCAAGGCACAACTATAACAATTTTTTAAACCCGAATAAAAGTGTTTTAGTGCATAAATGTTAATAGTTTTCATGGCTAACAGGTCCCGGGGGGCCAACGCCCTCGGTGTCGTCGAGATTTTCTCTCCTCTCTCATTCATGAAGGCCTACATGAAACACATTTGGTGAAGGTAGCCAAAATTCCCTCAAAAGTCCAAGATCCATCAAGGATGTCAAAGGGATTTCATATGCAAACTTTGGAAGAAATCAAGCAAATCCAGGGTAGCGGTCAAAGCTGGTCAAATTTTGGAAATTAGGGCCAAAATTTCAATATCTCCAAATCACATGAAAATTCATACACTTGTAAAGCCTATTAAAGACAGTCTATAGCCTGAATTTCACATGTAAATGGATTTTCTAGCACATTCATATGCCATGTGCATTTTGTAAAAAATATAATTTTTCCACTTAGACCCTACAAAATGTTGTATAGGAATTTTTGTTAGCCATATGGTTTGACATGTATAAAGATCATATGTGGCTACATATTTCTACAAAGTTTCAAGGCTATCAGAGCTTCCTAGACACCTTAATACCACCTTGCAAACTTCCAAATGTAGTCAAATTTGTATAAGGGAGATTCAGATGGGAGTTTTTTCTGCATACTCCTAAAGGAGACCTTTCAAAACATAGCCCTACAAATTTTCATCTTCATCAAAGGATATTTGAAGGGTCAAAGAGCACAAACTCCAGTTTTTAAGGTCACCGTAGTTTCCTAGAATAAGAAGATTGAAGGCTTGAAGGGTTGCCACATGGCAAACAATGATTAAACCATGTTGTACGGTTAGGATGAGCTCACATTCAAGGGTGGAGATGCACTAAAGCATAAAGCAAGGAGGGTCCACAAGATTTTTTCATCGGATAAGCCTTTTTTGATGGTCAAAGACCAATAATGCAAAGTTTGTTAAAAAATAGTAGCTTATCTTATCCAAATTGATATCAACAATGATCCGATGTCCAGATCAGCCCCAGATCCAATGGTGGAGAATGAAGGCACCTATTTTCCCCCCTTTTCCCTAGATATCATAAAAAGAATCATTCCTAGCAATCCATTTGATAAATTCAATGGTTGTAATCAAAACCAGCTGATCTTAGGGTTGAGAGTTGATTTCTCTAGATCTAAGGGCTCAAATTCATTCAAAAAACTATATAAACCCCCCTCCAAACTCCTAGAGCATCATTGTCAGGCATCCATAGGACCCTTTCTAGCACATGGTTTCCTTGAGACGATCACTCTCAGTTGAGCATGCGAGGATCCAATGTGGGCTAGTAAGAGCATAGTTCCTAGATTCAATTTTTATTTAGACTTCCACGCTACGATAGGCTCATTAACCATGTTTCTCTTTCTTTGCTCACCCTCAGTGGAGCGTGTGAGTGATTTAACGCTAGTTTTATGAGTCTTAGACTTCTTTCGAAACACATTACGATCTTAGAAAGACATAGGGCCAATGAAGTGTGTTTGTTGTAGACCTTTGGAGTTGTCCTCTCCAATCATTTAGCATAAAGAATCAACAATACATCTTCTTTTTGTCAATCCTGGAAGTATACATGAGACCACAACCCTTCTAGATGATAGAATCCAAGAAATAAGAGAAACTTGGTTGGATTTCTGAGAATTGATAAAAATGAAGAGGAATTTCTAGGGTTTGGATTATCTTGAGCAATACTCCATCATTTTCAATAATCTTGGTGTCTAAAGCATGTTATTTTCTCAGCAGAACATAATCATAAAGTCAAAACTAAAAAATGATACCTGTAACCTTCAGACGAGACAATCGCGATTCTGTGAAATCAAACGATTTTCATCTCCAGCACCATTCTTCATCAATTTCTCACTCAACACATCAGTAATCAACTCTCTTCATACACATTCATTAGAAATACACAATAGAAGCTTGCAAATCTCCATGGATACACATAGAATAGACTCAACAAATCAAAGAAATCACATAAAAGGAAGAAACAGGATTTTTTGCAGGAAACTCTCTCTTTACTTGGATAGCATGTAATACAAATAACCAACCCTCTCATAGTAGAGGAAATTGTCTTTTATACATTTTCAAGTGTCCCTTTTCACACTTGAATTTTGGTCCTTTCCTCTTTTGATCTAAAAATATGCTATCTAAGAGTTTCCAAAAATTCTAGAAAAATAACATATGATTCTACTCTCCATAAGGAAGACTCTTCCTTATTTTTACATCATTTGCATAAATATTTTTACAATTTTTTGGCATTTCACAATTATTTTCCATCAAAAATACTTCAAAAAATACTTCTTCTAACATTCTTCCCCTCCTAGACCTTTTGGCTCCTGACAAAAGACATTCTTATTGATAATTCATAAATGCTGCCTTCACTTCTTTTTTCTCTGATATACTTGTGACAGTAGGTCATGGCTTTTTCTTTCTGTAACATTCAAGTTATTCACCATCTCAAATAGTGCTTTTCTCCATTGCACAACAGCCTCTAGTTTATCAATTACATCTTTTTTCAGGTACTCTGTGTATGCAGCTTCATAAGCAGTGAGTCGAGATTTTGTTACAACTGACAAATTTCCAAATATTTCTGATTCCCTTTCAAAATACCCATAATCAAATGCATCTTCAAAAATCTGGAGATAATGGCTGCCCAAAAATATTATTCTGCTATAATAAGCCATCAAATGTATCCTATCAGGTGTTTCACTGAGATCAAAGATCAAAGCATCAGTCAGTGAATTGAAACCAATGTAATTGGCAACTCTAACATTTGTATCTGTAAAGGTCTCTATACATGCTAATATGAGTCTCATTACTCTGATTAGTAAAATACATGCTGGGTCATTAACATCTTTGTATGTGGCTATGACAGATTCAGCTATGTCCACCATATACTTCTTTGTAGGCCATGTTCCTACCTTTGGTCCTGCTATCTTTGGAAAATTCAACCATTTGGATGGAATCTGTCCTTCTTTCCTTCTTTCCCAAAAGACTGTCCACTCCCTCCTCCTTGCTACTGGTCAGTATGCTGGATTGATCTTCAGCTGAATAGGTGCTTCCTTCCATATCTTTCTGCATTCCTTATTAGCATCCAACCACCTATTCCTCCATTTGGGATTAGCTTTTTCAAATAGCTCCTTTGTCACATTGATGTCTTCTTCATATTCTAAATACTTGTTCGAAGGTAATCCTACCCTTGCCAACTGATAGTTTTTTATACTTTCCATAATCATGCACAAGGGTATTCCTAGGCCATCTGCAGCCCAATGGTGTTGATCTGGATTTATTCCTTTATTTAAAGCAAATGTAACAATCTGTTCCTCATATTCATCATGCATTTTTCTAATGAATTCCATTCTGGATTCTCTGTTTGTCAGAAGTCTCTGAACAAACTCTTTTGAGTATTCTTCCTCTGGTGCTTTGTTTTCTTGTTCACCACCATGTTGGGTTCTGTCATCATCTCCTACTTCATATTCTCCTGTTTGTGTAGTCTCTACCTGTTCTTCCACCTGGGTTTGTGGTTTTTCCAAATTTTTCTATAGTTCTTCTATTATCAACATTAAACTTCTATTTTGAGAGGTCCACAACTCTCTTTCTGATTTCCATTCATTTCTTTCCTTTTCCACACTCAACTGCCAATCACTCCTCTCTTTTTCAATATCCATATGTAACTTATTGAGGTAGCAGCATGTATACTAGATTGTTTTTCCAACTCCTTGGCTTCTTTCAACTCTGTTTGCAATCTTATGATTTCCTTATGCAAATCTTCCTTCTCCTCTTGTGTCACCTGAGCAGTCTTGCTCTCTTCCTTCAACTGGCCTTCTTCCATTAATAATTTGTTTATTTCCTCATTTGCCTTGGCCATAATTTGATATGAATTCTGCAAGGTTCTGTATCTCCCTTCAATTTTTCTCAGCTCCATCTCCATTTTACTACTATGCTCTGTCTGTTTTGCACACTTTTCTTCAAGATATTGGATTTTATTTTGTTGTTGTACCTCTAATTCCTCCAAAGAAATTATCCTATGTGTTAATTCCTCATTTTTCTCCTTTACAATCCTCAATTGTTCTGCCAATTGTTCTTTTTCTTTCTTGTGCTCCTTAATGATACTATTGCCTTTTTCAAACTCAGATTCTACTACCATACCTGATATAATCATGTTTCTACTTGCTGGTCTGAATTGCTCTAGGTTGCTCATAATGATCTTGCAAGCAGATCTTATATTTTTAGGTATCCTTTCCAACCCAACTTCTATTTCCGTTTGTTTGACTTCTATCTGCTTGTTTTCTTTACACTCATTCTCTTCTTCATCTTCTTCCTCAAACTCTATAACCTGAGTCTTTTGTTCTTCATGGCTCTTATCTGCTTCCATCTTTTCTTGGTCTGCAACATCTTCCTCATATTCCAATATCTGATCATCCTTATTCTTATGTTCTGATATATCTTTAATTATCTTTGTTCCTTCTGCCTTCTTGTTCTCCACTTCTTGTTGCTCTTCTTCAAAGATATGTCTTTCCTTTACTTGTACTTCCTCTTCCTGAATTATGGCTGAATCAGTTTCCTCAGTAATCTTTATCTGATCATTACTTATCTGCTCTTTTTGTCCTTCTTCTTGCTCATCTATATCCATGAGATCCAAGCCTTCCTCTTGTCTTTGATCTTCTGTAGTTGTGAATTCTTCATTATGATTCAAGTCATACAGGATGTCTTTTATGCTTTGGTTGATCTCTTTCTCTGTAATTCCCTCTTCTACTTCTTGACCATTCTCTTTTTCCACTATTTCCTCTTCTGTTTCCTTGATTTGAGCTGTATCTTTTTGTTTATTGGCTGGACTGCATAACTGAACTCCCTTTTCTTCTTCTACTTTTCCTTCATCCAATTTGAAATTGATTCGTTGTGAAGGTGTTGTCCATATTGACTTTAATCCTGAATCCACTAACCCACAACTGAATTCCTTCCTTACTTCACTCTCCTCTTCCATCATCACTGCTTTTCCTTTTAGTAATCTTCTCTCTTCTTCATGACTAACCTGCTTTGCTGCTTCTTCTTGGACTTGCTTCCCCTGGGGCTTCTCTCTCAAGTCTTCTGGTGTTTTATGTTTTTCAGTGGCCTGTGTTAACACATTAGGTGTACTAGGTACTGAGAAATTCAAACTTTTTAACAAAAAGTTTTCAATATCACTTTCAGAGTCTGAAGAGAATTGTGAAGAGCCTGCTATTCCTGATTTTTCCAGTTTTAACTCTTCTAGAGTAGTAGATTCCTTCTGGTTCCTTTCTTTTACTATCACTTCTTCTGTTTCCATCATTGATACAGGTTCTGCTACCGCTTTTCCTTTACTTTTCTTGGTTAACTTCTTCTTCTGTACAGGTTTCTTCTGAACCTTCTTCTTTACTACAACTGTAGTTCTTGTTTCAGGAGGTCCTTGTAGCTCTTTGAAATATGCTAATAGTTCCACTTCTTTTTTGACAAATACTTCCTCTGTCTCAGCTGTCATCATCTGATCATGCAGTTCTTCATAGTGTTCTACTTCCTCTTGAATCCAATCTGTTGCTTTGCAAGAGTAGTCCTCCAACATCTTTTGATATTGGGCTTCATATACTGCCCTTTTATTATTACCTTGAGTCAAGTAGGTATACAATTGCTCTTTGCTTGTCTGAGGTGGATGAGGGTCATTTGAAGATTGCACCTACTTTTGAGCAGCTTCATGCTCTTCCTTAGTTGATTCTACCTGCTCCAATTCAACTATTCTTGGATCCAATATCCTTTTCTTTATAGGAACAACTTCTTATGAAATTCCTTTTCTTTTCCTTTCTGATCCCCTCATGCTTGATTGGCCTTTTGATTCTCTTACAGATATCTTCCTCGAAGGACTTTTGATTCCTGCCATCAAATTTTTGAAATATTGGGCTGCTGGAGCCAATTGTAATTGATCCTCCATCCCTAGAACATGATATATAATCCTCGTTAAGAATTGAGCTCCATTCATATACTTCTTTTGCTCCCAATGTTTAGCTGCTTCCTTCAATTGCTCATGTATATATGGTGTTACATCCATCACTCCAAAGGGCTTAGTTTTATCCTTGTTGTTGAACATAATCAGTGTTACTGGTTTGTGTGGCATGGTGTATCTTGGTAGTTTTGGGAAACAGAAATATTACAAAAACATTCTGATGGCATATTCCTCAATTTCTCTTCCTTTGAAATCAAGAAATTTAGAATATCCTGTATATGTTTCTTTATTCTTCTTAACAAAGCTGTTATCCAACTTAGTTCCCATTGGATAAAACTGAAGGGCTGCCTTGATATGCTCTGCTTTTATAGTGATATTCACCTCCTGGTTTTCTTTGTCCTTGACTTTACACTGGAAATATGCCTCATTGCCCTTCCCAACTTCGAACAAGCTGTTCATTACCTGTGCCAGTCTTTCAAAGTCTATGAAAAATATAGGTTCATCCAGCAACTTGTGTAATCCCACTGCTTTCCACCTTTTGTAGTTGACTGCACTTTTCTGAAATTTGTAAAACTCGTGACACAGCATAGTGTACTTGTAACCTCCAACTCCCACTGTAAATATGTGCTGGCCAATAATACCTAGAGTTTCCTTGAGTTCCTTAACTATCTTTTCTGCTTCTGGAATCTCCTGCTCCTCATCAGATTCTAATTCTACTGTCTCCATTGTTGCTTCATTGTCTAAGAACCAATGTCCTCTAGACAGAGCGACTAAGTCTGCTTTGAACTCATGGATTGGTAGTTCCTTTGAATTCACCATTCTGGAGAAAATGTAATATAACACAAAAAAGAAAAAACTCCACCCACATGAGTCACAGGAAATCAAGAATGATATTTATTTTGAGATGAAATGAAAGAAAAATGAAAATAAAATCTCAATTAAATCCTGACTTCCTCAAAAAACTCAACTAAGTGATCATTACTTGTGTGGCAAGATGTCTAGTGCCCTCTTTCCTTCTGACAGCTTCTTATAAAGAAAGGAAAGATTTGAAAACTATAAATAGTTGAAAGAAATTGAGTTAAATAAAAAAATAAAATATATAAAAAAGAATAAAAATAATAAGAAAAATAGAAACTTGCTACACTTCTACCTATATCTTGCTTTGTGCTCTATTACTTATAAAAGAAGAAATGAATAATTTTTTCTCTTTTTTCTTTTCTTTCTCTTTTTCTCTTTTTTTAAATAATTTCTCTCTCTCTTTTTTTAATAATTTCTCTCTCTCTTTTTTTTTAATAATTTCTCTCTCTCTTTTTTTTTTAATATTTCTTTTCAACTTCCTTTCTTCCCCTCCTATTTCTTTTTTGAGAAAAAGGATAAGATAGAACAATTTGTCTTTTTTTTTTTAAATGTCAAAATTTCTTGTATGTGACACTATGATTTTCTTATCCGAGATCCTAACTGCATCTCAGATACTCATGTCCTTTTCCATTGAATCAGTTCTGATTTTTTTACCCAATAATATTTAATCTTTGGTGACCCTATTCTGGGAATACACCCGTCTTCATTTGATGAGCTGTGGTTGAAATTTTTTGGCTTCCATATCCATTTTGTTTTGATGAGTAGGCCTTGTGTGTACTTTGTTTCCACATCCTTCTTGTTTTGATGTCCTGATACTTCTGATTATACCCTAATTGCCATCTTGCTTTTATCTCTTCACCCTCTTTTGCTTCTTCAATTTGTTGCTGGTTTTGATTAAATGAAGCTTGATCCTTTAGTAATTGTATTGATAATGTCTGTGTGTCTTTTAACGAGAAAGTAAATCCTTCCAGCTCTGAATCATGAACCTCCTGTTGATCTTCCTGTTTTTCAGTACTCCACAAGAATATTAAAAACCTTTTGTCATTTACTGTTAGTTTGAGCTTCATTTTTTTCAAAATCCAGTATTACTCTACCTTGCCTTAGCCATGGTTGTCCCAAAATCAATTTTTCAGTCATCAAGTGATCTGGCCATTCTTCACAATCTATTTTCATATATTCTGTATTGAACTTAACTTTAAGAGAAGGTGAAGACATGCTTTGTATCATTTGTCCTTCCAAGGTTTTGATAAAGGTTTTGCTTTTAGTCCTTTTTATGTTAAATTTATTCAACAAAGCTGAACTAATCAAATTCACTTGTGCACCTGAATCTATTAAAACCCTGATTTTTTCATCTTGACAATCCATAGTTATCACAGGCAAATGTTCTTTTTGTTTTAGAGGTGTTTCACACAGAAGGACTTCTCTAAGGTTTTTGGTTTTTCTTATCCTTTCCTTTGCCTCCTGTTGAGCCTCTTTTCTAATGTTTTCCTCTTCTTTTTTCCTATTTTGAGTTTGGTGTAATCTTCTCCATTCAGAAGCAGTTAATGGAAAGTCATACCTTTTAACTCTGCATCCACTTATGAAGTTTGGCATGATTTCTCCATCTATGTTAGCTAGTTAGATAGATCCACTGTTACTGATCTGATGTATAATATAAGGCCCATGTCCTTTTTTCTGAAATTTCTTCTGATGTTCCTTTATTGTATATGCCAGAACTAGATCTCCTTCTTGTAGATCTTTTTCTTTAATATGAACATCATGATAAGCTTTTTGTCTTTTCTTGTCTGCATAGATGCTCATGATTTCTTGGAGTCTAGAAGCTCCCAGTTTTTTCAATTCTAGTACTCTCTCAGACAATTCATGTCCAGTCCAATTGTATTGACTACCCACCTTTAGTGTTGGAATAAGGAATTCTAAGGGCAAAACTGCATTTTGTCCATATACCAGATTGAATGGTGTGGTTCCTAATGCAGTTTTGTATGCCACTCTATAGGCCCATAGGACATGATTAAGTTGTAAATCCCAATCATTCCTGTTTGTGTTTACTAATTTTGACAATACAGTACAAAGTACTTTATTAGTACTTTCTGCTAACCCATTGGCTTGTGGGTGATATGGGGCTGACTTCCTATGACTAATCATGAAATATTCAGTTATGTTTTCTATGATTTGGTTCAAAAAATGAGTCCCCCTATCACTTACCAATTCAATTGGAAGTCCAAATCTGGTGATGATGTTTTAATAGAGAAATCTAACAGTAGTATGAGCATCATTTCTTTTTGTAGCTTTGGCCTCAGCCCATTTTGTCAGGTAATCGGTAGCTACTAGTATGTATTCAGCATGGGATTGTCTTGCTGGAGGATGTATGGGTCCAATGAAATCCAACCCCCATTTACTAAATGCTCTGGCTGAAATTAATGGAACTAATGGCATATTGTCTCTTTTATTTGGTTGACTCACCCTCTGACAAATGTCACATCTTTTCACATATATTCTCGCATCAAGAAATAGGGTTGGCCACCAAAAGCCAGAATATAATATGAGTTTAGCAGTTTTGTTACTTGAAAAATGTCCTCCTGCCACTCCAGAATGTGCCATTTCCAACATTTCCAGATATCTATCTTCAGGAACACAAACTCTTAAATATCCATCCATCCCTCTCTTATACAATTGTTCTCCTATCAGTTGATATTCTTCAGAGATCATTTGTAGATTTTTTGAGTCTGCATTAGCTCTTACTTGTTTCCTTTCTTCTTCCTTTTCAATTCCTCAATGATGTGCTCACTCCATTCTGGATTTTTCTGAAACCAATATAGAGTTATAAGTTCTGAGTTTTGCAAGGATTGACATTCCCAGCAGTTAGCAATATATTTTGTTACATCTTGAATCTTATTAGGCCAATGTACCCCCATCCTATTGAGATTACTTAGGGTGACTACTCTGGAAGCATGAGTACAAGGGTTCCAACAATGAGCTCTTCTCAGATATTCCCGTTGCTCCTCTTCTGGAGTACAATATTCCAATATGCCTGTATGGTTGAGGTGGTACAAATGCCTAGCTAGCAACATAAAGTTTCTGCTTTGTAATACTAAATGTGTGTTGTTTCCAAATGTTCTGCAAGGTCCCATGGTTAGCAAAGGTATTAAGGGCATGGCCCACTCAGGAACACTTTCTACTTTGAATAGATATGTATCTGGCAGGTCATCATCTAAAGGTGAACTTGGTTGTAGAAACATAGCTACTAATGTCAACATACATCCTAGGCCAATAATAGGTACTTCTAATTTTTTCATATGTTCCAAAAAATCCTTTATGACCCACCCATAATGTCTCATGCATTTCCTTCATTACTTGCAACTGAAGACCTAGTTTTCCTAGAACTCATTGTGGATTCTTAACCTTATCCTTAGCATGTCTCCAAAGATAACCGTTACATAGGAAAAAATTATAAGCTCGTTTCCTAATGTTACTGAATCTATTCATAGTCCAACTAGGTAATGGTTGCAGTGTACTCAGATACTTTCCTATGTCTCTCCATTCATCTTGGTACTCAGTCTCATGAAATTGCTCATACTCGTATATATGTGGAACATAGTCAACTAAGTTCACATCCTTTACTAGATCACTTTCAAGATCATTAAATCTAGCTCTCGATAACATATCAGCAACTAAATTTAACTTACCTGAAATATGAACTAACTCAGGATTTATGAACTTAATATATGAGATTCATCTAAGCATGGCTATATCAGGAGATGAACAATTGGCTATCATTCCAATGAGAGGCAAACAATCAGTCTCAGTTTTAACATTTGCACCTATGAAATATTCTTTGTTTGTTTTCAAAGTTGTTATCATACCCCATAGTTCTCATTTGATGTACGGATATTTTCGTTGTGTGTCATGTAAAATTTTTGTGCCAAACCTAATTGCATATCTATTCCCTTCACTATCATCTTGACTTATGACCCAACCTATACCAATAGGACTAGTATCAATAGTCAATATAATAGGTTTGTTAATAGAATAGTCTACACGCTTAAGTTTGGGAGCTTCAAGCAATAATTTCTTCAATTTGCAAAGTCATAGAGACAATCAGCAACATGAGCAAAGTGTGGGATCCAAATAACATAAAAGATGCAACCACCAAGAAATCTGCGTACCTCACTCACGTTGTTACATGTTTCAGAAATCTTGCTAATGGCATCAACTTTTTGTGGGTAAGGCTTTCGATCATAATGACCACATAAATGTCCAACAATAAGAACCTCGTTGACACCAAAAACAGATTTTTCTATGGAAAATGTGAGACCTACCTCTTCAAATCGTTGAAATATCCATTCACAATCAGAGATATGGTCAAGAACAAATTTACGACATCCAGTGAATCTAAGTAATGTCCTTTACACGTTCGTCACTCCCTTTAATTGGAATATCATTGATCATACGTAGCTCCAAACATGAATCAAGGTGCACAATCACTACAAGCATGCTCATGACCCTGAGTAACAATAGGTTTCTTTCTAATTGACAATTGATTCCTAGGAGGATTCACTCCTATTGTCATGACTTGAAGTGATTGCATTCCATCCTTAGACTTAATTCTAGCATAGGTAGACCCATCATCCATGGCTTTTGTTTCCATACGACTCTCACAAATAAAGGGCTGACCTAAGAGAACTTCATAGGAGCATTATCTTGAATAAAAAAGTGAAATTCTTATGTGATTACTCCTATGGATATGGGCACACTAGCACAAGCTCCATACAGGTACCTACACCATTATCTGTAGTTCTCATACGCCATCCACAATCTTTATCTATGGGCCATCAAAATTTATCATAGACTTCTCTTGAAATCACATTGATTTCGGAGCCGGAATCTACTAATGCATTTACAGTGATAGAGTTTTTATCATTTCCTATTTGAACATGCATCTCTGATGTACCTCTATACCAAAATTTTCTTTTAAAGTGACTTTCAGGATTGTTTTCATGACTTTCATGGTCAGGTTGAATAGGTCTTGAGAAATTTTTATTAACATTTACTTCATCATCGTCAAGGTCCTCTTCATCAGATTCATCAAAGTCTAAGGCTTCATTCATAGCTTGATCTTGATCTAGAGAATCTTGCATCTCAGTATCTAGATTAAGCAAAAACCTCTTCCTTTTAATTAGTCCTATAAAGTTATCTTTAAAAACAGGCTTTGTAATAGAGAAAACTTGTTATAAAGACATAGTCACTTGACTCTTAAGCAAAATGTCATTTAAAATTTACCTAGGATCTATTTTTCTCTCAATCTTTGAAATCAAAATGGCTTTAGGTTTTCTCTTTGGTTTCTTTTGTTTTTGCTCAGGATCTTGTTTTTGTTCATGTTCTTGTGTTTGGTCTTCAGTTTGTTTTGATTGTTCTTGTTTATTCAAAGGCTTTAGTTCTATTTTTCTTTGCTTTGTCTTCTTTCCTTTTTGTTTCTCCTCTTGTTTTTGTTCATTAGGGTGTGGTTCCTGTTTTTAATCTTTGGGTTGTGATGTTTCCCCTTGCTTTATGATGGTTTCTATTCCCTCTAAGGTTTGTTTTCGAGTCACTCTTCTTTCACTAGGCTCAGTTTCATCTCTTTTTCGTTTTTCTTCTACATTGGATATGTGAGAAATAAGAGATTGATCTTCTATCGGTGACTCCCATGTTGTTATTCTCCTAATCTCATCTCGTGCTCCTACTAAAGCCTCTACGGAAAAGTCAACTTCCTTTGTGGGTTTACTTAATTCTATTTCTTGTTCATCAAGAGCTTCTAGTTTCACTCCTCTAGTTTCTGCATCCGTTTTGGTTATATGTTCATAGTGTTTTTTCATTCCTCCATTACCATAATTTCCTTGCAAAGGTAGCCTAGATCGATAGTCACATATTTTCTTGTCTTCATCTATTACTAGTTGTTGCTCCTTAGTGGCCTTCAATAGCTCACAATCTCTCAAAAAGTGCTCTAACAAATCACACCAAGGACACCTATGAGGACCACACACGAAACCATTTTGATTTTGAGGATTTCATTAACTTGTGGTGGGAAATTTTGAAATTGAGGATTTTGTTGATAAGGAATTGCTTGAACAAGATAATTAGGATTTTGATAAGACAACTGATGTATTTGAGGAGCTTGGGAGCAGTATGTGGTACTTGAGGTGCAAGAGGAGCTTCCATAGTATACGATTGATGATTTTGAAAATTTTGATTTTGAGGATTTTGAAAAGTTTTTTGAGAAGCTTGAGGATATATGTTTTCATACATTTGAGGATTTTGCACATGAGGATGAGGATTTTGCATTGAAGGATTATGCATTGGAGGAACTTGATATGCTTGAGTAGGAGCTACTTGTGGATATTGTTGAGGTTATGTAATGTTGCGGCAAAAGCTTGTTCACTAACAAGACTGCGGAAAATTGCCACACCTCAACTAGAACTAAACTAGAGTGATGTTAGAACACCTCTATAATCATCAATAGCTTAGCAACCTTTCTCAAATTGAAAACTTTATAACTGTATTTAGTGAAAACTGAAAATTCACTTTACAGAAAGCTTTGTGTTTCCTTCAAGCTTCAATTCTGAACTAATTTACTTCAAACTTTACACTACTGTGTTTGCTTACAGTTAGATAATCTTTCCGTCACTGAACTCTGCCAAAACTGAGTTTTGAACTCACCGAAATACCACCAGAACTTCATCGGACTGTTATCGGACTGTCACCGTAATTGTACCGGAATGTCACCAGAATCAACTGCAATTTTGTTTGTAGTTACTTCAAATGATTGTAGATGAAGTAAGGAAGTTATACCTGAGCTTCCTTTAGTGAATGAACTCTTTCTGAAATTTGAGGAAAAACTTCACCAGTTCTGGATGCCTTTTTGGTCAGACACTATAATGTATTCACAAAACTCTTTGATCAGTTTGTAGTTCAGACTCCTAGCTTCAAGATGAGCTATCATTCATGAAAAAATTTACACTGTGCTGCGAGACGTAACTTGTACAAGTACCGGAAAATTTTTACTGAGAAAACTGTAACTGTTAACTAACTTTCACAGTAACATGAAATCACTTAGATTTCTTCACACAAGAATAATGTGCTCAGATCTTTCCACATGAACATGTGTTTTCTATTAGAGAAGATGTGTACAAAAATAGCTTGGCCTCACTTTGCTCATAGCTATGGAAAACTCTCCTACTTTGAGTAGTTATTCCTTACCATCTCTCTCAGATGAATACCTGACTGTTCAGGTTCTATTATTCATCTCTACATACGCAATCTCTTGCGTCTTCTATATCACTATTCCTTGTCTCTCTATATCTCTTTCTTCTATGCACTCTCTCAACTCTATTATATACATTTTGATCCGGGTTTCAACAGACTCGTAATTCTGGAAACTTCTACGCTGTTTATTACAGATGTGAATTTGTCCCTTCACTAAGGCTTTGATTTTCTTGAATGCTTTGTTTCTGCTTTTCTTCATCTTTCTTTATCTTTATATGTCTTCAGGTCTTCATGTCTAATTAGTGAGTGAATCTCCAACAGCTCCCCCTCAATCACTAATTGACATCTTCTGATCTTTCATATATTCTTCTTTTCTTTTATTCCTGCTATTTCTTTGAATCTACTTGTCTTTAATCCATCCAAGCTCTTTGTAAGAATATCTACAATCTGATCTTTTGTCGGAGTGAATACTATTTCTATCTCCTTCTCCATTACCTTTTCCCTCAGGAAATGATATTGAATCTCTATGTGCTTCGTTCTTGCATGAAATACTGGATTTGCTGCAAGATACAATGAACTCATATTATCTCCATGTATGATAGGTATACCTTGATCAATATCCATGCTTTTGAACAAGGTCTGCATCCATATCACTTCTTTAGCTGCTTCCACAAGTCCTTTAATATTCTGCTTCTATTGACAATAAAGCCATTGTATGCTGCTTCTTTGAACACCAGCTTACAAGCTTATCTCCTAGGTATATCATATACCCATGTGTTGATCTTCTGTCATCTTGACTTCCTGCCCAGTCTGAGTCACTGTATGCTCTCAGCTTTATATCTGATGTAAAAGGATAATATAATCCTTCCTTTATAGTTCTTTTGATATATCTAAGAACTCTTTGTCCTGCAACCCAATGTTGATCTTTCAGACAATGCATGAACTGTGAGAGAACTCCTACTGCATAACTAAGATCTGGTCTTGTTAGCATAGCATAAATCAAACTTCCCACTAAAGATTGATGCTTTCTCATATCTTTAAACTCTGCACCACCATATTTGCTGAGTTTATGATTGACTTCAAGTGGTGTTGAAGCTTCTCTGCAATTCTCCATGTTAAACTTCTTCAGTAAGTTTAGGAGATATCTTTCTTGTGAAACATATACACCATGATTTGTATATGTAACTTCCATTCCAAGAAAGTATGATAACTTTCCTAGATCACTGATCTTGAACTCCTTTTCAAGCAGTCTCTTAACCTCCTTGATTCCTTCATCTAAGGTACCGGTGATTATAATGTCATCTACATAAATACAAATGTAGATCATACCTTCATCTGTTCTCTTGATGAGTAGATTTGCATCTACCTTTGAACTTTGGTATCCAAGTTCATTGAGATACTTCACAAGTCTATGATTCCAAGCTCTTGGAGCTTGCTTCAATCCATAGAGAGCTCTTCTTAATCTGCAAACATGATCTGGGTAACTGGAACTTACAAACCCTTCAGGTTGTTCCATGTAGACTTCATCTGATATATATCCATTCATAAATGCATTCTTTATATCCAACTGACTTAGCTTCCATCCTTTTGATGCTGCTATAGCAATCACTGTCCTTATGGTTGACATCTTTTCCACCGAACTACACATCTCATCATAATCTATGCCATGCGTCTGAGCATAGCCTTTGACCACCAGTCTATCTTTGTATCTGGCTATTCTTCCATCTGCAAGTTTCTCAACTTTGTAAACCCATTTATTTCCAATCACTTTCTTACCATTTGGTTTTGGAACAAGTTCCCAAGTCTTGTTCTCCTCCAATGCATTGAACTCTTCCTTCATTGCTTCTTCCCATTTTTCCTTACCTTTTGCTTCACTGTAATTCTGAGGTTCTTCATCTTCCTTTACTAAGTAAGCATAGTTTTTCTGAGTCAATAAGAAGTGTCATAGGAATACCTTGTTGGTTGTTTCCTTACTCTGTTTGACCTTCTTGGTTCATATTCTTCATGTGTATCTGAATACACATCTTCATCAAATCTTGGTCCATCTTCGTTTCTCATACCTGATCCGATCCTGGACGTACTTGCCTGCATATGATCTCATCTCCATTTACCTACATATGTGAGTTACCTTTTTCAATTCTTCTCATCTCTTCTTCAAGTGTTTCAACACTATGCTCTTTATCTGTATACCAGCTCTTTCCTTCATCAAATGTCACATCCCTGGAAACAATAAATTGTTTGGTTAAAGGACTCCATAACCTATAACCCATCTGTTTTTCATCATATCCGATGAACACATATCTTTCAGCTTTTGGTTCCAGCTTATGTCTCAGTTGTGACGGTACATAAGCATAAGCTACTGATCCAAACACCTTGCAATGATCAAGTGTTGGTTTCTTACCCCACCAAGCTTCATAAGGGGTCATTCCATTTAAAGTTGTACATGGTAATCTATTTACCAGATATGTAGCTATATTTACAGCCTCAGCCCAAAGATAATTTGGACAATTCTTCTCCTTTAACATTGCTCTTGCAAACTCAACTAGAGTTCGGTTTCTTCTTTCTGCTACTCCATTTTGTTGCGGTGTATACCTGCAAGTTATTTCTCTTTTGATACCTGCATTCCACAGATAATCATTTAACTCTCGAGAAAAATATTCTCCTCCTCCATCAAACCTAAGTCTTTTGAGTTTCTCTCCTGTAAGTCTTTCAGCATATACATGAAAATGCCTGAAAGCTTCAAATACTTCTGACTTCTCTTTCAAAACATAAAGATTTATCCATCTTGTTGCATCATCAATAAAAAAAACGTAATACCTTGAGCCACTGATAGATCCTTCTTTTGTTGGTCCCCATACATCTGTATGTATGAGCTCTAACACACCATCGTGTTTGTACCCTCTCTTTTGAAATGGTAATCTGTGGGCTTTTCCCATCTGACAGGCTTTGCACTTGTGAATCATATGTTGACTCTTCATATTTGGTAATCCTCTCACGGATTGTTTTTCCACCATAGTTTTGATTTATGTTTCATTAAAATGTCCTAACCTCTTATGCCAGAGGTCTAATTCTGTAAATACTTTACCACTATGTGTGATTAAAGCTTGACCAATATTCCCTTGCACTTTAAGAGTAAAAAGTCTAATTTCCTTTTTACCATGGACAATTTGATTATATCCATTCTCTGGATCTTCAACAAATACTCCTTCATTTGTAAACCTGACTTGAAAACCTTTTTCTACTATCTGTCCCACGCTAATCAGATTCTTCGGGATTGTTGGAACATACAAAACATTTGTTAGTAGGTCAGCTCCATTCTTACACTTTACCTTTCCAATTGACCTTACATTATGTTTTGTGTTATCACCTGTTTGTACTGTATGATTTGAAATACCTCCTTCCAGTTCTGATAACAATTCTATATTTCCTGACAAATGATTTGAACAACCAGAGTCAATATAGAATACCTTGAGGTCTTCATTCTCTGACATACTTATCGAGTTCATCATCAACGTCGTATGACTGTCATTCTGTGTATCATTTGCAAAGTTGTAGTAGGTAGTGTTGTGAGACTAATTCTGTTCCCAACTTCTTGCTCCACCTCTACCATATCCGCATCTCTGGCTTTGTCTTCCTCTTTGATATCTTCCGCTTCTGCCTCTACTGTTATTGTTCTGATTCTGTCTTGATCCTTGAGAATTATGCTAGCAATCATGAGCCAAATGATTTCTTAATCCACAGATCCAACAACTCTTCTTGTTGTTATTCTGATTACATCTTCCTTTTGTATTACCTCTGCTTTTACTTCTGGCATTACCTCTTCCTCTTGCAAAATTTGCTTGAGTCACCATCTCTTCTTCATCTTTTTCTTTTCCTTTGTCACCTTTCTTCTTACTTTTTGCGTACATAGCAGAACTATGTCCTTTTTCTCCGTCTGTCTTCAAATCTTGCTCAATCGTTAACATTAGTCCAAGCAACTGATTTAAATCTGGTACAAAATGATTTAAAGAAAGTTCAGTTGAGAGTACAAAAGGTTTCCACCTTTCATCTCCTCTTAGTCGTGCAAGCACTTGCGCTATCAACCTGTGATCTTCGATATCTTCATCAATAGATCCAAGACTATCTGCCAAGTCCTTCATCTTAGTGACATAATCACTAATGCTTTGACTTTGCTTTTTCTTGAACGTTGTAAACTCTGACCATAAGCTAGCCTTTCTAGCTTTCGTCGTATTTTGGAAATGATCTTCCAATGCACTCCATATGTCTTCAGCTTTCTCCAGACCTCTAATGTGTGGTAACAAATGATCTATAATGGTATTATAAATATAAGCTCTTGCCGTTGCATCTTTCTTCTGCCATAGCTTCAAGGCTTCTAATTCTTCTTTCTTTGGTTGACTGTCGTCTTCGAAAATCGGCTTCTTTTCTTCTCCTGTCACATATACCATTAAGTCCTTACTCATAAGTAAGGCTTCCATGTGCATTACCCATGCGGGATAATTATCTCTGTCCAATTCTTCAATAGAGATATGATTTGCCATAATCTTCTTGTTTCTGTTACTTCCGGTGAGTATAATGTTAAAAGATTTTACCTTTCATAAGCCTTTACCCTTGAGAATGACTTCGAAATGCTTCTTGATGCCGCTTGTTGTTGATCACATCAGCTTCCACCTTTCTTTATGAGAACTCTTCAAATTCTCTTGAATCTTTACTTCCGTTTACTCTTTGAGAACTTTTCTGCTCTTCAGAATCTTTAAGCTCTGATACCACTTGTTGAGGTTATGTAATGTTGCGGCAAAAGCTTGTTCACTAACAAGATTGCGGAAAATTGCCACACCTCAACTAGAACTAAACTAGAGTGATGTTAAAACACCTCTATAATCATCAATAGCTTAGCAACCTTTCTCAAACTGAAAACTTTATAACTGTATTTAGTGAAAACTAAAAATTCACTTTACAGAAAGCTTTGTGTTTCCTTCAAGCTTCAATTCTGAACTGATTTACTTCAAACTTTACACTTCTGTGTTTGCTTACAGTTAGATAATCTTTCCGTCACTGAACTGTGCCAAAACTGAGTTTTGAACTCACCGAAATACTACTGGAACTTCATCAGACTGTTACCAAACAGTCACTGTAATTGTACCGGAATGTCACCGGAATCAACTGCAATTCTATTTGTAGTTACTTCAAATGATTTTACATGAAGTAAGGAAGTTATGCCTAAGCTTCCTTTAGTGAATGAACTCTTTTTGTTATTTGAGGAAAAACTTCACCAATTCTGGATGCCTTTTTGGTCAGACACTATACTGTGTATACATGTCCCGTTTCACAAAACTCTTTGATCAGTTTGTAGTTCAGGCTCCTAGCTTCAAGATGAGCTATCACTCATGAAAAACTTTACACTGTGCTGCGAGATGTAACTTGTAGAAGTACCGGAAAATGTTTACTGAGAAAATTGTAACTGTTAACTAACTTTCAAAGTAACATGAAATCACTTAGATTTCTTCACACAAGAATAATGTGCTCAGATCTTTCCACATGAACATGTGGTTTCTATTAGAGAAGATGTGTACAAAAATAGCTTGGCCTCACTTTGCTCATAGCTATGGAAAACTCTCCTACTTTGAGTAGTTATTCCTTACCATCTCTCTTAGATGAATACCCAACTGTTCAGGTTCTATTATTCATCTCTACATACGCAATCTCTGGCGTCTTCTATATCACTATTCCTTGTCTCTCTATATCTCTCTCTTCTATGCTCTCTCTCAACTCTATTATATACATTTTGATCCGGGTTTCAACAGACTCGTAATTCTGGAAACTTCTACGTTGTTTATTACAGATGTGAATTTGTCCCTTCACTAAGGCTTTGATTTTCCTGAATGCTTTGTTTCTGCTTTTATTCGTCTTTCTTTATCTTTATACGTCTTCAGGTCTTCATGTCTAATTAGTGAGTGAATCTCCAACAGATATTGATTGGGAGCTATAACATGTTGATTAGGCTAAAAAGACATTGGGTTCATTTGATTTTGGAAAGTTTTGATGTAATTAGACTATAAAGCATCTATAGTCTTGGCCAAATTGGGTTGTGTAGCACTAAGACTTTCCATTTGCTTAGTGAGAATTTCCACTTGAGATTGTTCAACTACACTTTTATTTGGCTCAACTTTAAAACCTTTAATAGGTTCCATCATTTGAGGAATAGGAGTAGAGTCAAAAAGCATAGCATGGGATTGTTCTCTAACTTAGTTTGTGGAAGGCTAGCTTGAGGAAGACTAGTTTGCTCATAAAGCATGGACTGTCTTTGATGTCTATGGGCTATAGCCTCTACTACTTTATGCACTTTTTGCCAATTGTCAGTAAGACCATAGCGCTTATCTGGCTCTTCTAATCGCCGTTCAACTTCCCTACGAGTTTTTGGATGAAGAAGCTTAAGAAAATTGATCACAAGATCAGGTTCCAAAGTTATCTTATCCTCATCAAGAAGTTGTTCATAGCATAATATACTCATTTTGTAAGTGAGTAATAGACCTACTAGGCTTTGGGAATTGACCCATCGTAAGAATCCATCCCGATTATGTTGGCTATAATCCTCAAGATAGAATTCTTTGAGCATCTCCTTTCTGAAATCACTCCAAGGAAGAGTATCATATTGACTGACACGGTTTATGATAGAGCTATCAACAATTCGTTCAAAGAATGTTATCGAAAGATCTTTAGGAAGACCAAAAATCATAACTTGCTCTTCAAACAAATTGGTGTAGCTCAAGCGTAAGCACCACCTCCTTTACTTGTCAATCCGCGGAGACGTGAGGACCGGTATGAAGACCACGAGCAAGTGAAGGCACAAGTGCGTGAGTGAAAGCACACAAACATGCACACACATACACACACACGCGCACAAAGTAAGATCAAAGAGAGGAACAGTGGAAAGCTTCGATTGCAAAAGAGTTCTCTTAAAAAAGCTCTATTCTCTAACAAGCTAGCCTCAAAAATGAGCTCTCTAGCTCTTTTTATAGTTTTTTGAGTAGTTTTGGCTCTGTCCAGACCTAGTGTTCGGCCTAGTTAAAAATTAGGTTCCAGGGCTTATTTGAGGGCTCAAACGAAGTCTAAAAATTATGAAAATTGGTACGATGGTAATTCTAATACTCCTCAAGCTTGAGGACTCCTCGGTTTGAACAAAATGGAGTTATAAGAATAGATAATGGTATTTACAATGGTTTTTAGTGATGAAAATCACTATTTTTGTAGGGGATTCTTCTGAAAATTTGACATACACTTCTTGGAGCTCCCTACTTACTCTCTCTTCTTCTATGTCCACTTCTTTGATGTGCTTCCATGTTTTATGCTTGACCTTGAGTTCCAACACTCCCCCCCCTCTCGAGTCTGTCGTCCCTGACAGACCCTTGTTGTAATGGTTATTTTAGGTTGCTTTGAGAGGGAGTGTCCATTCGGATGAACCAGAGTGGCAAGGTTGGTTCTCCGGTTCTTCATTTGTCACTGTGAGCCTTTGCAAGTTGTTGTCCCTTGGTATGTGCTTCAGCCTTGGATTCCAACATGACTATGTCGTTGTGAGTCTCCATTGATGACCTCAGATCGTCCAAGGATGATGTTCATAGCAGTCATGCCAAGTACTCATAACCCCTAATGGATGATGAGTAAGTGTGTTCGTGCATGGGTTGAGGAAAATATGTGCCTTGTGCACGGCCTTGTAATGTAGCCCTATGCATGCTTACTTGGAAAATGCATCGGAAGAAGTATGGTGCAAAAATTGGGGGTCTTGAGCTAAGTGCTCAGGGGTATGCCGACGAAGAGGTTTCCTAATCTATCATGGTGATGGTGTTGCCAAAGTAAAGATACTTACCATTGTGAAGGTTCGACCGATGTTCATCTCTTTGTGTTGTACACCCGGTATTTGTGATGGAACCTTGTCGATGAATGTCCGTGTTGATGGTCCACTGATGAATTTTTTTGAGCACCTGGTCCTGTCTCCTTTTTTCAAGCAACATTTGCCAAATACTGAGAATTAAATTTCTTTATATTCCTTGGCAAACAATATTGGGTAACTACACCAAGCTTAGTTTCACACATTTTCTTTAGCTCACCATAAGCAGAAGCCTTCTCACCCGGTATACGGACAAGAATTCTCAGGATACCAAACTACCTCTTGCAGATATCTCCCTGTAGATTATAGTACATGCAGTAGTTAAGCATCACTCAAGTTGCGGACCTTCAAGTTCTTCACACCTACTAGCCGAGACACACTTCTATCAAGACTGATAAATGCCCAGTAATCAATGGTTCCACCTTCAACTAAGCATGACTCATTCATGTTTCATAAGCCAAACGTGGGAACTAGCTCTCTCTCGCTTTTCTTCTCTCTCTTTTTTTTTTCTTTTGTTTGAGAGCAATGTCACAAAACAAGAAGATAGACGTTAGTATCAGTAAAACTAGATGACATGTGTCAATGTGCTCTGGTGCCTGGGATTCTCAAATGTGTCTATGCACGGCCATGTAATAGGGCCCTATATCAATGTATACTTTGGAAGTGCATGACCTGAATGGTGCAAAAGACAGGGTTGTGCAAGAAGCACATGGTTGTCGCTCGTCGAGGCTTTTGATGTTACTTGTAGTTGTTAATGTCGGCTTTGGTGGAGGTATCCATTGGATCTCGAAATGATGTAATCCTCCTTATTGCGGTCCATTTTAGAACAACATTTGGCACTATAGAGATCACTTCAGGTGTCTTCATCTTTGGATACTTCCTGAACTGTGGTATCCAGTGTGGTTGGTGCTTTGATTTGGTGGAGGCTACTTGTACTTTTGGCTTCCAAACCCATACCCTTTTTGCACATCTTCCTACTACTGTTGAAGAGGTGATTTGATCTTCTTTCGGTCTCTGTATGTGGTTCTTACCCTTTTCTCTTTTTGGCTTCTTTGTTGAGACCTTTCGCATGTGGGAGAACATAGGTTGTTGTGGATGCAAGAGCTTCTTAGGTACCCACGTCTGTAATCTCCCTTGTTGAGCTGCAGCTAATTTCTTAGGCACCCAAACTTGTTGGATACCTTGTGATTGAGCTTGTCCGAGCTGCTTCCTTCGTCTTTTGGCCTGGTTGGCTTGCCTGGATGGGATTTGTGGGGGCAAGGCTGGTGGTTGCTCTCCTTTGCGTACCCAGATCTGTTTCATGCTCGGAACTGCTTTCTTATCGAATGGTGTCTTTCTATTTGATGTAGCCGTTGTCGTGAACAATTGTGTTTCCCTGTGTGGTGGACTCACTACTGTGGCTACTTGATTCTTTGGAGAAGAAGAAAGATCCACCCGCCTTTGAACCTGTTCTTCCACAATTGACTCCTTCTGCATCATAGAGCTTTTGACACATACAACATCTTCTTCCATATGATTAGTCTTAGAAGAATGAAGAGAGTGTGTGGTGCCATGATCTGGGAGCATGCAGTTCTCTAATTCTAATGTAATGCATTGTTCATGTACCCAAACTTGAAGAATTTGACTTCTTAGGTTTAGGTTGACTGCATTGTCATAAATCCAATCTTGTCCTAAGACAAGTGGTTCTGTAAGGTTCTCATCCTGACACACTAGCACTTTGACTTTCATTGGAACATCTTGAAGGTAGATGGGAAGTTCCACCTCGCCCAAACAAGGGGTTTCCACACTTCCCAATCCTATGAGATAAGCTTCTATGGGATTGATGTTAAACTGCAAGTCTTTGCAGTAGGAAAGTCGAACTGGCACTACTTGCTGCACCTGAGTCAATCAATGCTTTCACAGTCCTTGCACCCTTTCCTTGTCCTATCTCTATGGTCACAAAGGGACGTTGGTCAATAACTGGAGAAGTCGCTATGCTTGATCTTTGGCACATATCCATGTGATATTTTGGGGCGTTTGAGTTGACATCTAGGCCTAGTCGCCTTAACTTATTTCGCCTTATGCGCTCTCTAGCCTCTGCTTGTGCTTCTTCTCTGACTCTCATCTCTTCTTCTTTTCGTTTCTTAGCAGTGTTGAGTCTCATTAGCATGTCCTCTGTAAGAGGTTCTTGATATAACTTGACTCGACAACCACTGATATAGTTTGGCAAGATGTCACCTTCTAAAGTAGCCAATTGAACAGCACCGCTAGTGGAAATTCTATTAATGATCATGGGTCCATATCCTCTTTTTTCCAGCTTACGAGCGTGTTGCTTTAGTGTGTAAACCAACACTAGATCTCCCTCTTTCAGTCCCTTATCCTTGATGTGTGCATCAAAGTATGCCTTTTGCCTTTTCTTTGTAGCATAGATACCTGTCGTCGCGCGTAGCCTTGTCTCACCTAAGCGTTCTAGTTCAAAGATCCTAGAGGACAATTCATGTCCATTCCACTCAGGCTCTTGTGCTAATTTTAATGTTGGGATTAGGAAATCTAAAGGTAGCAAAGCATTCTGTCCAAAGACCATCTGAAATGGGGTGGCATTGAGTACTGTTTTGTAGGCAACTCGGTAAGCCCAAACAGCATGATGAAGTTGTTTGTCCCAATCAGAGCGTTTATTATTTACCAATTTAGTCAAGACATTACATAGGATCTTATTTGTGCTCTCGGCCTGTCCGTTAGCTTGGGGATGATAGGGGGCAGACTTCTTATGTATCACCAAGAATTCTTGGAGAAGATTTTCAATGACTTCATTTAAGAAGTGGGTGCCTCTATCGCTTACTAACTCTATTGGTAGTCCATATCTAGTGAACACATTCTCGAATAAGAACTTAGCCGTCGTCTGAGCATCATTCTTTGTTGTGGCTTTGACTTCTACCCATTTTGTAAGGTGATTTGTGGCTACAATGATGTACTCTGCATGGGAGTTTCTAGCTGGGGGGTTAATAGGATCTACAAAGTCTATACCCCACTTTGAGAATGTACGTCCTCCCATTATGGGCCTCAAAGGCATCTCGTCCTTTCTGATAGGATATTGTGCACGTTGGCATGTGTCACATTGCTTCACATAGGTATGTGCATCCATATGAAGAGCTTGCCACCAAAGTCCTGAGAATAGAATGGTCTTGATTACTCGATCAGGACCAACGTGTCCACCTGCAACACCGCTGTGTGTAGTCTCTAAGACCTTTAAATAGTCTGATTCATGAACGCACAGTCTTAAGTAACCATCTTTGCCTCTTCGGTATAGGTTCTCTCCTACTAAGGCATAGCCTTGAGCCTCTTGCTCCATGCTTCGTCTTCTTGCTAGACTAGCCTCTTTGGGTAATCTTCCCGACCTCATAAACTCTACCAATGGAGCACTCCAAAGAATTAATGACACTTGATAAAGGTTCGCATGCTCCACTGGGGGTCTCTCTCTGCACCTTGGACAATTCTTAATCCACTCATGTATTTCTTTGTCCATGCTAGGCCAATACACTCCTAAACGCTTCAGATTCTGCAATGTTCGTTGTTTAGAATAGTGATTTCCTAGCAATCCTTCATGAGCTTGCTGCAACCAACTACTATGTTCATCATCCTCGACACAACAAGCTAATACACCCTCAGTATCTTGTTTGTACATGCTTCCTGCCAATATGTGATATTTTTGTGATTTTACAATTTCTTCTTGTGATGTTTTCACATTCTTATTTGCAGGGCCGAAGGTTAGGACTGGTACCAACTTATTTGCCCATTTAGGAACAACTTCTAAATTGAACAGATAAGCATCAGGTAATTCGTCAGACACTCCTTGCGGTGACTCTCCTAAAGTGATGCGAGAAAGGTGATCTGCTCGAAGGTGGGTTCTACCTTTCCTGACAACAACTTCAAAGTCATATTCCATTAGTAAGAGGAACCATCTTACTAAGCGTCCAGTATTGCAAGGTTTATTGACCAAATATAACAAAGCTTGATGATCAGTGAAAAACTTGAACTTGTTGGCCAATAAATAGTGTCTAAACTTCTTCATAGCATATACCATGCCTAAGCCCTCTCGCTCAGTTGTGGTATAGTTTCGTTCCGCTGCGGTTAGATGTTTGCTAGCATATGCTATGGGTAAATCTAAATTTCCTTCATCGGTGGGTTGTGCTAGCACACATCCTATGGCATGATTGGATGCATCCACATGGACATGGAATGATTTATTCCAATCAGGAGTGGTCAGTATTGGTGCTGTGCACAAACGTTTCTTCAGTTCATTGAAAGAATTCTCGCATTCGTCGTTCCACTCAAAATTAGACAACAAGGCATAAAGGGTTCTAGCTATGATCGCGTACATGTGGATAAACCTACGGTAATATCCACAATGGGCCATAAAGGCTTGTACCTCTTTAACATTCCTTGGTCGTGGCAGCTCTGCTATGGCTCGTACCTTATCTTCATCTGTTGAGATTCCATTCTTAGAAACAATATGACCTAAGATTTTACCTTGACGCACCATGAACACACACTTTTTTGGGTTCAGACACACTCGATATTCTCTACACTTGTTAAAGATTTGTCTGAGTTCAGGGATGTGAAATCTTCTTTCTTGGGAATGAGCACATAAATCATCCACATATACTTCTAAGCTCTTTTGCAAGAACTCTTTGAAGACATGACACATGAGCCGTTGGAATGTTGCAGGTGCATTTGTGAGCCCAAATGGCATAACACGAAATGCAAAGATTCCCCACTCTGTGTCAAAAGCTGTTTTGTGTTGATCTTCTGGGGCAATGGCTACTTGATTGTAACCTGAAAATCCATCAAGGAAGCTATAAACTTCCTTGCCTGCAACACACTCCAATAGGTGTTCTGTGATTGGAAGTGGATAACTATCTCTGATCGTAGCGGCATTAACTTTTTTAAGGTTAATACACACTCGCAACTTCCCGTTCTTCTTGGGTACCACTACAATGGGGGACACCCATTCAGTATGCTCAATCTCATAGATGAATCCAGCTTCAATCAGCCTATCAATTTCTTCTTTTATTTTGGCTGCATATGTATCATTATATGTGTAGGGCTTCTGTTTGGTGGGCTTGGCATCAGCAGTCATGGGGATAGTATGAGAACAAATTCTTGGATCTACCCCTTTCAAGTCTCTATAGTGCCATGCAAACACATCCCTATATTCCCTTAATAGAGCTATGAGCTCCATTTCTTCTCTTGCACTTAGGTCATCTCCTATGTATGTGCATCTCTCTTCGTTCTCTTCAATGGTCACTACAATTTTCTTGGTCTTTTCTTTATTATCATATGATTCTCCTATGATGGCCTCTCTCTTAGGCATGCATACCAAAATTTTGCGGTCGTCAACTTCATATTTCTTGAAGTTTTCTGGTACTTCAAACAATCATTCCTCCTCTTCTGATTTCACTGCTTTTCTTTTCTTTTTCTTTTGACTGCTCTCACTTCCATCCTTTGAATTTACCGTTTTAATACTTGTGAGAGGTTCTTCTTCTTTCTGGGTGAACACTCCTATATCTTCTAGATAGTGCTACTCTGAGTTAAAGCAACTATCCATCACAATGGACTCTATATCATCATCATTCTCTTCTTCTTCTATGACATCACTAGGGTCACATTCTTCTAGCAAGGGCTAACACATGAACATTGAAATATCATAACCCTCCTCATCACAATGAGGTGTCCATTGTTCTTCATTGATAGCAATGTCCATGGTGGCTAAGATTTCTGGCCAGCCATGAGGCTCAAATTCCTCGTCTGGAAAGATCATCGGTGTGTAGGCTGGGTCTCTAACTGGTCTATCTCCTGGTGAAGTTCCTTCTTCTCTCGCCTTCAAGCGTTTTTCCTCTTCCTCTGCGACCTTGCACATCCACAAATGAGTATCTTCATGCAACCATGATGGATCAGGTGAACTTCAGAATGCACAGAGATGGAATCTTCTTTCACTTTGTGGATAGTATTCCATTGTAGGGGTGGTACATCTCTGAAGGAGTAATCCTTCAAATTGACCTTGGTGGTGACCCCTAAGTGTTGTAAGTACAAGGAGTTGGTTCCCTAATCCTGTACTATTTGCAATTGTCGTAGGAAGGGTCTTCCTAGGATCATCTCATAGACATTATTTTTCTCAAAGTCACATATAGCAAATGTGTGCTCAAACTCTACACCACAGGTGGTTAGAGTTATCCCTTCTAGCAATCCTAGAGGTCGTTCAAAATGACCGTCTGCCATCTGAAGCTTCATTCTAGTTGGTCTTAATGTGGGTTTTCCCCATTACTTCCACAAGGAAGTGGTCGCAATGGCAACACCAGCACCTGAATCTATGATTGCTTTGGTTGTGTAACCTTGATAGGTGATTGGAAGATAAGTATTACCTTCTTCACCCTCACACATGTCCCCTATTTTGTCTAGAGGTATCTCTGGTACTTTCTGCTTAGAGCCTCCTTTTGGCATATTGGAATCAAGTTCTGGAACCTGATCCTTCACATGATTCCATAGCTCGGGTTTTTCTTTTAATAACTCTTCTATAGTGAGATGACATTGAACCTTAGTGTTCTTCACGACATCAGTGTTCCTTGGAACCAATGAGTCTTCATGTCGGACCAGTATTGTGGGAGCTCTAATCTGGAGAGATTCAGATTCCCATGGGCCTAGAAATTGAGGCAGTTCTTCTAAGGTATTAGATTCAAAATCTAACCTTCCATCTTCTTGTTGTTCTGCTTCATCTCCGTAAATAGATGGAATGTCTTGGGGAAATGTTGTTCTGCTTCATCTCCGTAAATAGATGGAATGTCTTGGGGAAATTGATCATGAAGGTCATCAATTTCATGAATAGGAGGGAAATTACCCTTCTCCTTGGCCCATTTCTCTTCTTGTATCTCCCGCAAGAACTCTTGAGAGTACTGTTGAATTGAAGGAGGTATTCCAGCATCCGTGGAATTAGGAACATAAGCTCCCCTTGGTGGTGAGCTTCCTCTTTCAATAACTGGTTGAGCCTATGGAGGTAAAGAAACTTGTGGTTTGTTTACCAACTGCTCTAATCTTTCTAGTAAGCCCTGGAAATGCAAATCCGGTTTGACAGAGTTTGTCTGATTGAACTTTTGACTAGTCTCCAGTATAGCTTGAGCTTGTTCTACCATTTTCATGCACATTTTCATCCGTTCAATCTCTAAGTCCGCTCTAGGGTAACTCTTGTCTAGATTTGCAGTTGTAGGCCCTTCTTGAAGTCGAGCCTGGTAGGCCTTGAACATCATGTCCAAGCCTTCTAGGGTTGGATCTGCAAGAACAGAACCTGGTTGCGGTCTATTTACAATGGGTGGTGGGGTGGGATGAGGTGGACTGGAGGGAGTTTCGGCATGCGAGGGGTTTTGAGATGCAATGTCTTCTATTTTTGTTTTTGCGTCTTTCAAGCTTTCTTCTAGTTCCGATAACTTTTTATTCCACTTACGATTGGCCTTTTCTCTGGTATCCTTCCATGTTCTTGTTTTCCTCTTACTAGGCTCTCCTGATTCACTCGACTCCGATTGTTCTGCTGGTTTATCTTGTTTTAATGCTTGTGCCCTAATAACTGCTTGTACAGGTGCCACATTACTGCTACTTGAACTTGAATCCGCCACTAAGCCTACCACATTAATGGGTGTAATCTTGGGTGCACTGGAGGGGTTTCTTGGACAATCTCTGGGGAGATGGTCTTTTCCACAATCAGGACAAAAAGCTTGTATTGTGATAGCCTGTCCTTGACTCAGAGATGGTGGGTGGGGACAATCACGAAGGAAATGGTCGCCCTGACATCTAAAACATGGTCCTCTAGGAGCTTGTGGTCTTACTTGTCTCAGTTGGGGCCTAGGGTTAGCATTTGCATACATGACATTGGAATATTCAGGCTCCCAATTTTGTTCCATAGGTTGTGCCTCATATTGATACGGGTAAATCTCACTATGTTCAGGTGACTCTGTGTAATAAGCATGTGGACTACCTTCATGGGAGTAGTCTAAACTATGAGCATGAGAGTCATTATCTGGTATCAATGGGGTTAGTGGGACCAATGCTTTATTTGCATTTTCCTCTCCCACGGCATACTTGATTGGAATCACGTTGGCAGGAGTTGGTGGTTGGTTTCCCAAGACTGGTTGTGGCCTATATTGTGCCTGATATTGCTGTTGTGGTCGATAATATGGTTGTTGGTATTGGTTCTGATATCTACCTTGTTGGAAAGGTTGCTGATAAGTTTGTCTAACAGCCTGCCTATTGTAGGGACAATCTTGAGCCGTGTGGTTCGTGTATTTTCTCTCAATAGTGCAATATGGAGCATTCCTTTCTCTAATGTTTTGGTTTTGCATTGGGCATACGTTAGCCATGTGGTCCCCTCCGCAGGTATAACATCGATTCAATGAGGTGACTCTTGGTATTTGTCTATTTTGAACTCCTAGCTTCTTGGAAACTTGCTCAGCTATCTCATCTATTTCCGTGGAGATTTTCAAAGTATGACTAGTAGAACTATCAGAATCCTTATAGAGTTTGGACAATCCTAACTCCTCACCCAAGTTATCTTCTATGTCAATGCACGTCCGCACACACTCTTCTATGGATCTAGGCTCTTTCAAGTACACATATGATCTTAAATTTGTGCTCAGTAAGCCATCTAAGAACAAAGCCACTTGTTTGGCTGGTGTGGGTAACTCTAGAGTAGGGCATCTTTCTAGGTATTGTCTGAACCTTCTACCTGCTAGTCGCACTGTTTCTTGGGGTGTCTGCTTGAAACTGTGGATCAAAGATGATGTGTTATGCCTGATACCACTCTTGGAAAATTCTACAATGAATTCGTCTAGCAGCTGACCTATATCGCGATAGTTGCGACAACTCAATGGTTGAAACCAAGCCAAGGCAGTGCCCTTAAGAGTCAAACCAAATGCCTCGTATTGGGTGAATAAATCCTCAACCTGTTCAGCTCTTAACACTTGTTTGAACTCAGCCACATGATCATAAGGATCTCTTGACCCGTCAAAATAACTCTTCATTGCCTTGATCACTTGACTGGGTCTAAGGGTTCTTGTGTGCTCTCGGGGTCTAGGCAATGGAAAATCATGTTCATCTCTTTGTTGCCTATGTGCTTGATGTCTCTCTCTTTCAGGTCTTTCATTTTCAAATCCTGCTCTATTTCTGCCCACCGTGTGTGCAAAACTTACCTCAGGTCTCTCTCTAGTTCTTTCTCTCTGGGCTTCATGAGCTTGGGATGATCCTACTCCTTGGAGGCCATGGGAAACATTGGATCTTGGTGGAGGGAAAATCAATTCATTCTTCTAAATATATGCATGTCTATCATGTTCTGTTACCAAGAAAATTTTCTCTGACGTGTTATCCAGGTAGACAACTTTGCCTGGTATCTCTGGATCCTTGAACTCGTAGATGATGACTATGCCCAATTGGCTAGGTTGATGTGGCTTGAATCTCCAAAAGGCTTCCTTTATTTCTCTATTCAAAAATAGTTCTATGCTTTTGTTGTCTTGAGGGATCCAGTCTAGAGTGATCACTCTGGTCAAAACTGACTTGCCTCTAGGAGTCTGGGGTCCTTGTCCTACATTTCCTTGTTCTAGGTCTCCTATCTCATTCTCATGAATGATATTTCCAAACTCATCGGTCCTATCTGGTTGGTTGGTAACCACATACATGGTTCCTTCCTTATCAATGTATGAACCCTCTTCGAACTTGACCACCGGGTGTTCAAGTCCAAAGGATTGATCTGGATTTTTGAGTTGGACCACTGATCGCCTCAGGCCATCCTCATAGATGCGAGCACCTAATCGGTTGGTTCAAATATATTCCAACTGTGTCTTATAGGGACCTTCTGGTGTTTGTAGATGGGCAGTCCCTGAGCCACCTGCAGGTTTCCCCATGCTAAAAGACATTTCTGAGTCACTTGTGTCTGAACTTAGTCCGTAAGGATGACCACTTAGTTGTTGTGCCCAAGACTTAGCTGTATGGTTGACACTGGACTGAGAAGATCTAATGCTTTGTCTATCCTTGCTTAGGTGTCTACCAGATCTCAAGTTCATAAGCTTTGGCTAAGAGTCCAAAATTTCCCCTTGGTATGGTTCAAAAATCCTTTGGAGTCCCCTTGGGTTCTAGGTCCCACTTGAAGGTCAACTTCAAATTATCATATAGAGCTCAAAAAATGGACTTTGGATGAAAAAGTTATGTCAAATCAAGCTCCTGAGGGTCAAAACAGGCAAACAGGACCTTTTGGAAAAAATCGCAATTTTGTGAAATCAAGAGAATCGCGATTTTGTGAACTTCAAGAGAATCGCGATTTTGTGAACTTCAAGAGAATCGTGATTTTGTGAACTTCAAGAGAATCGCGATGCTATGAAATCAGAGAATCGCGATTTTGTACCTTGAGAATCGTGTTTTTTCACAACTTGACCTTGAGTTCCAACACCCCCACGGGCGTTCCCAACTACCACGGTCACAACCATATACATATACATATATATATATATATATATATATATATATATATATATATATATATATATATATATATATATATATATATATATATATATATATATATATATATATATATATATATATATATATATATATACATATACATATACATATACATATACATATACATATACATATACATATACATATACATATACACATATATATATATATATATATATATATATATATATATATATATATATATATATATATATATATATATATATATGGGTTTACATAGCTGGATTAAATGACGGTCACAACTACCATGGGGCAAAATAGACGGTGGCACATCAACCTCATGATACATCATTCCAAGTTAACATGCCCCTCACAAATGTTGCCAACGGGGATTGAACCCTCACCGTTGCCTCAAGAGGCGAGAGGCCCAACCACCCGGAAAGCGTATTTTTATTTTTTCATTTTTATTTAAGATATGTGCAACCCCCACGAGCGTTCCTAATTATATATATATATATATATATATATATATATATATATATATATATATATATATATTTTTTTTTTTTTTTTTTTTTTTTTTTTTTTTTTTTCTTGGTCCAATGCTTTTGGCTCTAGATTGCACCTCGAATGGCCATTTTTTTCAAACTTGGGATCATTTTCATGTATTTTGGCACCTCTGAACTCATTTTTTGACTTGGTTTTTCCAAAATCCAAGCTTTTCTCTTACTTTTGGTCAAAACCCACATGTTTTGATTTATCACATGTTTTTCATTATGCACATGGTCCATTTGGTCTATTCTTACTTTCGTTTACCATATGTTTTACATTTTCCCATATGCACTCTTTGTAGCTTTACTATTTTATCATTTTGGCCCAATCGAGAGCCCATAATCCTACTCCCTACCCCTCCCCTTATAATTCTAACCCGCCATATCCTTACCCCTTCTTACCCTATTTCCCTCAATCCTCCCTTCCCTTTTCCTCCTACCCTCCATTCTCCCTCATCTGCTCTTCAATGCACAATTTGCAATTTTGGTTCTTCTTTAGTGTTTGTTCTTTACTACTCCTGGTGGACTTGGTAGCTGCTCAAGTGTCCTCTTGAAGATTTTGCAGCAAAGGAATCCTTGTGTCATCTCGGCTCAAAGTTTGGTTGTTAGCTCTCTAGGACGGAGAGCCCATTAGATGGTGGGCAACTGTTGAGCCCATCAAAGTCATACTAGTCAAAGTCAACACATTCAAAGTCAAAAGGTCAAAGCCAAAGTAGTCTAATTCAACATGATCAAGGTCAAAGTCAAGATAGTCAGGGTCAAAGCGTTCAAAGTTCAGTTGTCAGGGTGCACAGGTAGTGCACAATCAATTGTTCACAAAGGTTATATTTTGCAAAAAGTTGGATGGAGATTGCAGTGTCTTTCTATAATTTCTCTAAGGTTCAAAGTGTTTTTAAAGTGTTTAGAAGGTTCAGGTGAACCCTACCTTAGGTACACAATTGGAGAATTCAAAGGCAAAAAGTGAAGTCGTGTGAAGAGGAAGTGTATGTAGAAGTGAAAGTATGGCCCTCCATTCAAAATTTTGTTATTGTCTTAAAGTCACTATAGGACAAAAAACAGGGATTTGTTGGTACACACTTTTAGATAATCTTGCGACATAAAAGTGAGCACCAAGATATGCAATCAGTTAGGAGCGTACATGAACTGACACTCAACTCAAGGCAAGGCATTATTCTTGGTTAGACTAAGCAAGGTGAGCATAGTCTATACTAGGAGAGAGAAGAGCAAGCGACATACAGTGAGTGTGCGATGCAGAGAAGTAAGTGCAAAGTGTGCAAGAACTATGACTTAAGTGTTTGCAGAGGAGTGCTAAGCAAGGAATCAAAGGTCAAAAGGTCCCATTGAAGTTGTGTGCACGTCGAGAGATGATGTCCATCCCTCCACCTATTGGAAGCTTGAGTGCAAGGTGTACACAAGTGCAAGCTCTTGGAGAAGGTGGAGGTCTGGTGCAGAGATGGTCGGCGGAAGCAAGAACCTTGAGTATTTTGTAACTTTGTTGATTGTGAACTCTTTGGGATTTCACATCTGTACATCATTTTTTCTTCTTTCTTTATAATCAATCTACAGAAGTGTTCGGTGTCTGTATCTTTCTTCTTACCCTTCTTCCTTCCCTACAAACACTCAAGCCCCTTTCTACACAAGAATCCCCCAACACCTTTCATCATCAATCGAAGATTAGAAGCAAAAATCTTATATGAATCTAGAAGACCATCAAGAACAATCTACAAAAGTGA